>LUCH01018388.1:0-14839 GCA_013368495.1 Paragonimus heterotremus
ACAGAAGGCGCTGACGCAATCAATCTCCTTGTCGTGTAATTGATTGCACTATCAGTACGTGGATGGTAAGACCTATGTAGGTGGTTTGTTCAGTTGTTGATATTATGTCCGGTCTGTATAAATCTTGCTGGTTTTACGTTGGCGACTGATGAGAATAAATCGGAATGTTGACATCTCACGATATATGTCTCTCCTCCGTTTTGAATAAATATGTTCCTGTCGTCTATTGCCCACTTGGAAGTTTGGTTTGAACCTCATATCTGCGCTAGCCTGTTCCGTATAAAACGTGCCAAATATGGATGTTCATAAAGGTACTAGTATCATTCTGGACTCTTCGGGAGGGTCTATCACTTTTCTAGCACTGGTTGGAACTCGGATGATCAATTAGCGATTGTAGATAACGGCTCGTTCCTTTTTGAAGTGGGCAATAAGCTGATTAAGAAATACAGCTTGGCAGGAGGTCTGCAAGTTATTTCTGTTAATAAGAAGATATCGGGTAGTCTGGAGGCAGAGCTGATAAATTTCTGCTGTATAACAAAAAGAGATGAAATGAAAGAGACTGGGACTGCTGTCCAGTGTGAAGAATATCTAATTTATAAGGAGGCTATTATAACCTTGCAAGATAGAGTCGGCCGACAGGATGAAATCCTCCAGAGATTGCAATCGAAAGAAGATGGAAGAGGCAATCAACCGCCTGAAACAAAGCAGTGGTCTTGCCACTAGGAGAAGCAGAAACGTGGTGATCCAAAATGTCCGAAAATCCCTCTCGATTGACAGACGCCGTCTTCTTTATGTCGCTCAGCCCGAAGACATGGTCACAAACCCGTTCACGACTAGCAGCAGGCAAGGTCAAAGGGAATGGACCAGACGAAAGTTTAGATGGTACAGTCTAGGCGTGTAGTCGTGATGACAACAGTTGTCACGAGGACTTATGTCGATCGTGAAGACCGGAGCAGTGCAAGACCATCGCGAAGGTGAAGGTCACTCACAAGTGACCTTTGTTAGTCTTCTGGTCACACAGTATTTCCAGGGGACTGGCATACTTCTGGACTAAAGGTGTCCGACGAAATGTTTCAGAATCATCTAAGCCGGACGCTTGACAAAGCCGTCTTTTGTTGCTGACGTCATGCTGATAAACGAAAGAACAGGTGAGGAGCATAACTGGAATTGAGACGTGGTCTAGAATGTAGGAATCAGGTACACTAAAACTCAGACCATTACTAGTTGAAGTTGCAAATTCCCTCATGGTGCGTGTCTCGCGGACTAGTGCTGTCACGGGATAAGATGATTTTTCGGGTGACAGAAGTGATGTTTCATGGCTACCTACTCACATTTGAGGGACTCAAGGCCGGTTTGCAAAAGTGATGGCGTTCTACAGTATGCAGCCCCGCAAAGATACAGAAGCAGTTTCGCTTTTAAATGGCGTGATCAGCTACCTGAGTCGATCCTTCACAAAGTTAGCTGAAAACACGTCCAATTAGGCAACTTGTACAGAAAGGAGTCACGCGGATATCGAGGGACGTCCGGCTGTCAGCGTTTGACGAGATAAAAAGGTTAGTTTCGATAGATCCCTTACTAGCATATTACAATCCTGATTTTTCTCTGATAATTCAGTGTGACAGCAGTCAGTTTGCCTATGGAACTTTGCTACTACAACATGGGGGATCGACCGACTAGACAGGCCAGAGTCTTCCGACTATGGAACCAAACTATGCGCAAGTCGAAGAGAATAATTTGACAGTGGCTTTTGTCTTGGAAAGCCTTAACAGCCATACATTTAGCGAAAAGACGCTGGTAAACACAGGCCACAAACCTCTGACAGGAACCGTGAAGAAACCACTGACTTTCGCGCCCCAATGTCTATAAAGGATGATTAGCAAGATACAAAAGTATGACTTTGAGCTAATCAACCATACCAGAGACCAACTGCACACCGGGGATACTCCCTGTCGTGCTTATACACCTGTTACTTCTACGGGTGATTCCGAGTTCGAGGCCCTCGCTTCGATAGAATATAGGATGGTACCGACTGACAAGATGATGCAGCTGAAATACGCGACGGAAATTGATGAAGTAATTTTAAAGGCCACTTGTTTTACGAAAGACGGCTGGCCGCATGATAATCAGTATCTGTCTAAAAAACTGTTAGTATTTTTCAAGGACCGCGACCAGTCAGTCAAAGAAGAAAAAATACTTTTCAGAGAGAGCATAGTCATCCCGAAGGGTTTGTTAAAGAAATTCATTGAACAAGTCTATGTGGCACATGCTGAGGTGAACAGATATGTTCAAAGGGCAAAGGGGATCTGCTTTTGGCGAGACATCTCCAGAAAGATGAAAGATTACCTACCGGAGGTCGAAATCTGTAGAAAGCACGACTGAAGACAAGTAAAAAGAACCATGCTGTTAAGAGAACTTTCAGAAAGACCCTGGCAATTAGCTGTAGCCGATATATTCACATATGACAGGAAACAATATATGGTAACTAAGTTACTTCTCGGAGTATTTTCAAATTGGTTGGGTAACCAGCATCAAGGGAAATGAAATCGCCAAAAACTGCATCCACAGTTCGCTCATTATGACATACCGGAGGTGTTCTTCTCTGATATATGACTTCAGTTAGTGTATACGGAATTCAAGACCTTTGGAGAAAATTGGGGGTTTGAGCATCTACCAGGTAGCTCGTACTATAACTAACGAATCAAAAAGGACGATCGGTTGCTATAGTGTGTCTGTTTGTAATAGGTGGAGATTGAAACAACCGATTTAAACACCCGAGTCGCCTAAGGGGAGACGTAAAAACAAACCGGCAAATCAGAACCCGAAACGCTTGTCACCCAGTCAGTCCTAAACACTGTATTTCTCCATAAATGAGTATCGCTTTTCCAATGAACTGGGATTGATTAGTGCCGCCCAAACCACTGTTGTTCTAGTTTTCTTGATTTGGTAGCTCAATGCGCGACATCATCGTCTAGTGAAAAAACAGTGCCCATTTCAAAAAATGGGACAGACACTCGGACGTAAAATCTGAAGTTGCTCCCTTTTCGTGAAGTTTTGACGTGAGGCCAGCAACAGAGGGATTGGAATCAGTGTGATATACACGATAAAATACAGTGCGGGGAATAACTGGGGCGAGCTCGGAGCATTTACGGAAGGGGTAGATGAAACAATCAGCATGTAGAAGTGGTTTGGAACTGAAGGTGATATTGCCAATCTATACCCGCCTGGATACTGTCTTTGTCGTAATGACAAAAAAGTCAGCCGGGTTGGTAAGCTGTTGTTGCTTTTGATAGCGCAGTAGTGCAAAAAGAGAGCCGACAGAGACCCTGTAACACCACGTTTGCAGACTGTGGTTTGTTTTCTCAAAGCATAAGTAAGCACGGTTCTTTCTGCAGGTGTACACGGGAATCCCATGACGTCTGATGTAGAAGATTACCACTTTCCGAGGAGTCAGCAAACCAAGTTGATAAGGTCCTCCTCCTGGGTGGTATTAATGCGCTCGGAATGGACTAGGTAGAAGAGTGTGCTGCACATGGCTCTGTTGGAGGCGCTTTGCTTAGACTTCTTCAGCACCAAACATTAGAGCAGTCTGTGATCCATCCTACATGACGGAGGTGTAAGCAAACGTCAACTGTGCCGGGCTTGTTATTAACTAGGAGTTCAAATGATGTAAGCAACATCGAACGTGGAGCTCCTTTTGGTAAAAGCGACCATGGATTGATACAGCCTATCTTAAAGGTTAACAGTTCAACATCTCCTGATAAATGATGTCGGATATGCAGCAAGATGAATATCGAGGAGCTTGTTCGATAAACCATCTCGTTGTCTTGGTTGACTGGTGTATGTGAGGCTAAATTAAAAGTGTAAGAAGCTGAGAAAGAATAAAAACGAACATCCGAAATCTAGCAGGTGAGTTCGCTCCGATCCTTAGGGTCATACAGTGCTTTGCCCCGCCACGGTAGAACAGAATAGCAAGTTATCTTCAAACCATCAAACACGGTGAATACAAAAACTTCAAGTCAACGAGAGAACATAAACAACATCTTGAACACAAGCGGCTCCGAAACACAGCCGATCGATTCCAGAAGGAATGCAGGCTGATGTTTGAGAAAAACCTGGCAAAACTTGCTAAACAAAACGCGATGGCTTATTTCAATTACGCGTAGCCCAAGACATTCGTAAGATTAACCGTTAAATGCATTAAGATTGAATGGAAATGCATGTTACGACGAATGAAGTATCTGAAGCCTTACTCCTTGTTATAAAAATGTCCATATTGAAATAGTAGTAGGTCTGCTCTATTTGAAACCTTGATCAATTTACCTGAGGCACCGGGGATATGGTTCACGACGGACAAAACGCGTGACCAACTGCTTAAGTTGGACATAACGAAGGCGGCGATGTTAAGACCGATGGTCGACTTCTTGAGTTATCTTGTTGCATGCTTGTTTTTTATTTACCTAAATGAGGGTAGGCTACCTGTACGGTAAAAATCGGCAGCGGTGATTACACTTAACAAAGGTGGCAATGGGGAGGGGGCTTTCAACTTTCGTCCAGTTAGCCTCATCTTCGAAGTATCAGGAAGAATACTCTTGGACTGGGTGACGAGTCACAGTACCAAGAATAGACTTTTGATGGTTCGACAACCTGACGCCGAACCTGTCTGGCAAAGTTGGAAGCATTTACAGACGAAGTTAATCAGAGCCTAGATAAAGGTGCGCAGATTGTAGTGTGCTTTCTAGGTTTTGAGAAGGTGTTATTTCGGTGAGCCGTGGATTGTTATTACTAAACTTAGGGACTTCAAGGTTATCAAAAGATCATAACGTGGACTGAGAAATTTTTGTACGATAGAAAGTTCTACGTGCAAGATGAGGAAACCAAATCTAGTCTTTCAGCTGTTAGTGGCGCAGTAACGCAAGAGTCAGTCTTTGACCTCGTAAAGTTCTTGGTTAACATCGGTGACATATTGCAAAGACCAAATAATCCATGCTGGGTGTACTCGAATGATGTGAAGTTGGTAGAGCATCCAACGAAAGGCTCCATACTGCAATAACTAGAAAAAGTGTATCAGTGGACTGCAAAATGATAACTACCACACACTGTTGTTGAGGACAAATTGCTGCTCGGAGCTGGAGTATAAAAAGCAAATAGACATGAAAGAACATAGCACGGCCGTGGACGTAGGAAGGGCTAGCAACGTGAGGGATCTTGAGATAAGAATAATCTCAAATTTCAAATAGCTCACTCAGTGTATAGCGGTAACTAAACAGGCCTACTAAGCGAAGTATCAAATAAAGAAAGTCATATAAATAAGGGAATCTGAGGCGTATTTACGGTCTCATTTGAAGTACTGCATCCAGACATGGTCGGTGTACCTAATGAGTGACAAATAGACACTGGAGAAAGTCCAGCTCAGATTCACAAGGTTGTTTGTCAAATCCAAATGAATGGTTTACTCAGGCCGATTCAGATGTCATTCTTTCCTCCCTCAAGCGAAGGCGTAAGAGGGGCGAATTCCTACTGACCTTCAAGTTCCTGAGATGACTGTCTAACAAAGGGGAGCGTCTGTTTACTCTCAAGCTTAACTCAGCATTCAGAGAATATAAATCGAAGCTAGCTGAATCTCGGGTAACGATAAGTGCTGGAGTTCAGTTCTCTTCGTGTAGAATGGCAAATACATGAAACAGGCTGCCACCGGAAATGATCTTATCCATTAAGTTGATCGGTTTCGAACTTGAGCTTGGCAAACGCTGACTGACGACGTTTCCGGAATTAGCGTGAAAGGCTCATTCAGGCGGGTGTAAGGGTATATGGGTATGTTCTGTGTTGCCACCTGAGCCCTTATTCTTGTCCTCAACATTGTCGTTCATGTTTTTACCGTTGTTTTCTTTATGAGGCCTATTTGCGCAAATGACATTTTAAAGAATGAGTAGTCCTTTTACTCCTCAGTGCGTTTGAGTCTATTCTGTCTAAGTGTTCTTTTGGATTCCTATATTTCTTGGGCTCTAGCCACTTGATCATGCAACCATCATTGAAATCGCTTCTGTTTATCAGTCGTTGAGATGGCTATATCACTTGATATCACTACCAGTCAAACGTTATTCCCTATCGGTTCTTCCGGACAGTAGTGAAGTGAAGCTCTTTCTATTCTTGTTGTTGCAACTATTTGGGATCGCAGGGGTTCGCAAGTGCAAGAAACCGGACATTACCGACACCCGCCACTAGTTCTTTGAACTGAACTGAAGTGAAATGACAAGGAAGGTATACTGGAACCTCCGGCCCCAAAAGACTCCAAGACGAATGCAACAAACTGCAAATGTAGAAAACGTTTCAAGCATCCATGCACACACTCTCATTACTATCACTTGGTAAAACTGTGCCTACACTAAACTCTTAAGGACGCAGTCTAATTTATTTGGTTATGGTACTTGCAATTATCCTTCCCCTTATAATACCTCATTCCAAGTCACTTCCTATTCGGAACATAGGCAGTACAATCAGATGTAAAGGGTGCACGAATGTTTTCTGGTTGAATCATGTATTTTTTGTCTTTCATTTAAACGAATTCTGCGTTATACTTTCATTGAATCGTGCTGCACCGCAGTTGGTACATGAGGATATTAACGTACTCTGTGTATAAGCAGGAGATTTGTCTTTCATCTGGAGAAGGAAACGTGGACACGCAATAAACCGAGGTTGACGAGAGTTTGCTAAGAATGTTCAACGGGACGTGTTATGTAGGCAGTGAGTGAGCAGCTTTGCAAGTCAGGCAGACTGGTAACAGTCAGCTTCTTCCCTAACATGATAACTTCGATTCTGTGAAGGTCCAATGAGAAAGAACGTTGAAATTCCGCAAGTTACAGGAGTAGTATGGTGGCGAAAAGGCGACTAAGAGGCTGGAACCCCAGACAGCCGAGTGGGACCCAATGCACTACCCAGTTTACCACCGACTTCATTCACTCAACATCACGTTCTGTTGACCAAGAAGTCCATGGATTATATCCTTCACTTTATCTCTTCGTGTGTTACTTGCACTGAGTACCAGCTGAATGCCAGTTATCTTTAGTATATGTGTGATATGCTACAAACACAGTGTTAATAAGTTCTTTCTGATTAACGTGATGGAATCTGCATTATTTGCTTTACGCCGTCCCGCTTTGTACAGCACCAATTAGTTACAGTTATTTCCCTACAGAAACTCCACGTATCTCTGTGTCGTATAGTTTTATAATGCACAGAACGAGTTTGATATGACTACATGTTCAGTGTTACGTTTCGTTCTATTGGAATCAGAAGGTGTACAGCTGCTCTGATAGACTGCGTACAACCGCAGATCACTATAGATTATTTAGGAGTTTTGTAATTTCTCTGTTTCATCTAGTATAGTTTTAAAGACCCATTTGTCATACAAGCCGTTTTCTTTTAGTGTCTGGGACAGAGATTACAAATCATTTGTATTCACGTTACCTGCTTTAACGTACAAACAACGAACGTTTCAAATTAAGTAGTATAACACCATTAATCTGATTGCATTATTTGTTCCACATTGACTTAAGGGGATTTGAGAGCCATACTTGACCGACAGACTACCTAAGTTTGTGAAAAAAGTACATTATGCAGTTCCGCCTGTGACATGAATCGGACGCACGAGTGTGTCTACTTGCACGAATCAAGTACAGTGAGTGTCTTTGACGAACCAGTGAAAATAACCGAAGTATCGTCTATGTAGCGATGTTAGAGATGCAGGTCTTTTACTAAATATGCCAGATGTCCACTTTCGAGTTTTGCCATAACAACGTTGTCGAAAGTTGGATCCAGTGATGGTCGGATGGGTCAAACCACCCGGTCTGTTTTATTCAGATATATGTTAAACTGATGAAGATTATACAAAGATCAGCTAGAGTTATGCAATGGAATAGGAATCTACTAACAGTCTCAGTCTACCAATGACCTAGTCATTAGTAGATGGTAACTCGGTACAACTATGTTGGACAATAATACAAGACTACCAGTTTGGGTGGTAAATATACATATATCTGGATAATGACACAGGACGGGTTTTAGCAAAATATTTTCCCAGTGTAACGTTTCCGGCTACTGCCTTGAAACAGCGGTTCACGCAGTAACAAAATTCGTTTATGCAAAACAGTCCGACTCGAGACAATAGTGTATCCACCAGGAACGCGCTGGTACCTGACATAAGTGCTTATACTCAAGACAGACAGCCCTGGGATAACAGTTGCATTATGAATGCCATAGTGGATTGTCGATATTTAAATGTTTGTTATTGGTTAAGGTTTGATTATCACGAGACCAATTCAGATGTTTGCGATATATCTGTTAGCTAGCGTGCAACATAACAATATCATCTAATGTTTTGCAGATAGTTTTGTTATTGTATGCCGCAGATTACTTGGTCATTACAATCAAACTAGCCGATACAATTACACGTAATAATTATGAATAGTTGTTCATGATCCATCTTTTAATTGATGAGTTAATGATGAAAATAACCAGACTGACGGCATTTCATACGTGACCTACAGGAGGGGATCGGTAGTTACATTTCCTTATTCCATTGTGTATTTAGAATACATTATTCCATACATTTCTCACAGTTCGGTGAAGGTCGTTCTGACTTACTTACTTCCTTTCCCGGTATAAGACATCTCCCAAATCTACGAACCCCACAATTCAGACGGGGAACAAGTTAGAGGTTCTGGACCAACTTAGAGGCTGAACTACAGGCTACCAAATTCAAGCTTTGACAAAGAAAGCACGTTTTGGTTATAATTCAATCAGGAAAATGTGTGATTTGATTACTAACTTATAAATCCATCCAGAATGTTCACATAAAGGTTCGTATTTTTGCTCACTGCCCTAAAAATCTGTTTCGTTAGTTGTACTCCAAACCTTCAATAATCAGCTCTCACCGGCGTGCTTTATGTTTAATAGTCATAAGCTTACTAGTCTCATTATGAGTTCCATAAAAAATTACAGTACAGGGTAAGCTGAGAATGCCCGCGCACATCTAATTCTGTGTCGAACTGATAAAATAGCCTTCCAGTTATGAGCACCACAATCTCACTGCGGTCTACATTCATTTTAAACAATACTTAATCCGATCATGAATAACCCAAGTAGAACTGTTCGTCTTTTGGTAATCTTTGCAGTCGTAAAATACCGTTCGAATTGTATCTTAGAAACAACAAAAACATCCATTTTAACTTCCAATAACTCACCGTTTACGTCCGTACTAAAAGGACGATTGTGAGTTGGTCTTGTTTAGAAAGAGTTGAAAATCCGTTTTCCTCATTGGTTTTTCATCTGTGGGCTCAGATTTTGTGAGAAATACTGAACAGTAAACACTGTGTCCGTTGAAATGATTTGTAAAGTTTCGTTGATGGAATTACATGTACACGATAGCTAAACTGTCGCTTTTTCGTATACGTTAAACGTAACTCCTCTTGGAACTACTGAATTGGAGGTAAACCACTGTTGCTGATCGCTTCAGGATGAAACCAAGATTAGGATATATCCACCACCGGATCTTATGTCCATCAAATCGATTATCCGATTCAACATTGTGCACGTTTCTAGGCTTGCAAGTACTTAAGTCGACTGATGGTTTTTTAAAGATGTATCAGATTCATGCGTGGCGTGCTCACATGTCTGAAAGGTGAATATATTGTGTACAGTGAGTTTGTCTTACAATTTTTCCCACACAGTTCTGTAACTTTCGGTAACTTATTGGAATAAACTTTTGTTATTAAGGTACGCAACTATCTCAGATGAGAACTTTGAGACATAGTGTAGCAAACCTATCTCTAAGATTACCAACAGTTCTGTCACAGTGTGTACAAATAACAGTTACTGCCCTTACCAGAAATGACAGTGATCAATGGTGTTGCTGTCAAATCAGCCAACCACGAGAAACACGCGATACAGGTTTACTTATTTTTGTCTTTATCGAACGAGTCTGAACTACAAACAATGCAGATAGTGTTGACAAGGTAACCAGACAATGTGGACTTGGTGACTACAAACTACACAAAATGTAAAGGACGTTACAGTCTTGTTGTTGTTCAAGGTTGTCTGACCATCGTGATCTTCATTCACCAGACACATTCATTTAATACTAATTGGCTTGCTCAATGAATTGCATTTTTTGCGTACTTCTTGCCAATCTTTTAAGAGTACCAGATATACTTTATCAGAAAAAAGAGGCTCGTAGACCGTTTATATATGAGGATTTCTTTGAACTAGTATTGAGTTACCAACCTAATCGCTGCCATGAGTTAAGAACAGAAGCAATTGATAGAGGCAAGTCGGATGTTTTCAACAAATTTTTCGGAAGTGCTCAACCTTGCTGAACATTCAATCCTGAACTTGAAATCCAGTAAATTTAGTACGGATGATTTTCACCGCTGTGGTCCATCGATTACCTCTAGTATCACTGTGTTAGAACCACTGGTGTATTCTCCGATTAGTATTGCACCACTAACGATGTGTCACACGGTTTCCTACTACAATCTATGGTTTTGATTTGGTTCAACTGTAAAAAAAACTCTCTAGTACCATCTTATGCGGGTAGTAGGAAAGTTTAGCGTATTTTGGCAGTGCAAAAGCGAAAGAGTAGCTACTGGATGATAAACGTACCGCACTTTTGAGTTACAGAAAGTTGGCTACTGTTTAATAATACCGACCGTACTCTAAAGCAGCTTTGTTACAGTTGTTTTACATGGTTCGTTTTCGAAAGCGGCTTAGTACTTTGCGCGTTAACAGAACTTGAAAACAGTCGTTTTTGACAAACTCTGTCCAACTGGCACCTGGATCATCGAGAAGACTAATTTGATGGTTGAGCTGCTCGCTTCTTAGTACAAGGCTTTTCGCTCAGCAACCTCTTGTTTATGTGCACACCCGTCTTTGCTTCCACAATTTTAGTTAGTTATTGAAGCTTGATTCTCGTTTATCACAGGAAACATTGCTCCTGCAGGGAAAGTGTGAGGAACGGCGGTAACAAAGCTCCGTTCACAGTGACATTTAAACAAGTATAAATTGAGCATATATAAAACTCTTCATTAGGCATGTCACTAGTCATGGTCATAAGATTTGATAATTAAACGCCACAGTTCCATGGCTCAAACAGAATTTGCGCTGACGCTGCATCACTCTTTCGAAGGTCGTTATTTCGTTGATTTTCAGTTTCATTTCTGTTTGTCCAATTAATTTAAACCTTCAGTTTCGCCTTGTATGAATCGAATGCTTGAAATGTTGCTCGAGAATGCGTCACGTGATTTTCGCCTTCTTACACTTTTATTAGTGTTATTTAAGGGAACGCGTTGGTTTGAATGTCACATGAGTAATCCCACTTGCAGACTATAAACAAATGACGTGCAGCTGTGCCGAACCTGGAAAAACTGTCAGTCAACTGTGACAAGCGACTGTTCAAATAGCTAGGCCATCAAATTTATTTTAATAATGTGAAGCTTTCTGGTCTTCTCTATCGGTCATCTCTCGTCAAGAGTTTTTCGGCTGTATGTAGATGTTTGCTTACTGTGTAAAGGAGAGACTGTGAATAGGCTCATCTCCCTCTGCCAAATTTTCTTTCGGCTCCTCCCTGGCATTTTTTGTCCAATGGCACTTTTACAGTTGCCGACTTTCTCGGCCAACTCCATCGAAACCATCGTATTTTTGTAGCTGTCATTCACACCAAATGGTTGACACTAGATCACTAGATCTCCTAATCCGTAACCTACCTAAGAATCTAGTGAATGTAAAGATGATTTAAAATCTCTGATAAGTGATTGGGAAGTTTTGTCGATAAAAATGGAATAATTTCGGAAATGGAGGATGACCGTTATCCAGGAGAACATTTTCGTCAAACTTTTACATGTTTACAAATGCAGTTCAGTAAATGCTCAGGTAGTGCCACTAAATGCAAACGGAAGTTTTATGGATCTGCTTAAAAGCCTGATATCTTTCTTTGGAAGGCAAAAGAAAATTATAGTTGGGTAGTATAACACATGGGCTATACGCACGGATTGATGAAGCCTGAAATGAGATATCATGAGATAGAGTTGGTTTAAAGCTGATTGATACGGAGGCACCAGAACAAGCTGTAAAGCAAAGTGATTCCTAGTATTTTGATGAGAGTTGTCTAAGGCTTGACACAGCCTGGATGTGGGAATCCGCGTGCTGCTGTATAGCGGTTATACGTAACATAAAAACCTTATTCACATGTTGTGAATTATCCATCGACAGGTCACGACTGTTTGACCACTCATCCGTGACAGTCCAGCCGTAGTATAAAGGTGTTTAATCCGAAATGTCGGAAATACTTTTCGGGGAAGTAAAGATAGTTGTATAATCGTAAAGTACACTGTTTTGGGCGGTGACATTTCGCCCATGTAATCTGAGAATACAAGTGACAAAATATTCGCTTGAAGTGTATCATAATTGTCATATTAGGACACATTTGTTGAAATAACTGTGTTGCCATTACGTAAACTGAACATGTGGTGGATTAATAAAGCTGACAGGACACCGGAATGCTATAACAGTTTACATCATATTCATCAGCTTATGCAGATAACGACATCACTACAGTCCAAGAAACGCAGATAGGTGGTCTTACTTCTTCTATCGCGTGTTAAGAGTACGAAGAAGGTGGGACAGTCACTGTATGGTTACCACGTGCGTACATTATGTACACAATTCTGTTTTTTGTGAAGCTCAAGCAACTGTTAAAAAACCGTTTCGTGTTCTGGTTACGTACGGCTTACGGCACAATCAATGCAGTCCGACATACCAAATCTGGTAATGAGGAGTAGTCAGAAAGGCATCAGATAGTTTATCTCGTTGAATGTCCCGCCTAGAAACAGTCAACAGAGGTCTGGACGACAAATCTTTTCAACCAGATTCCGTCTGAATGGCCAAACTATCCAAGTGTCTGACAGTTAGACCAGCGGCCGTTCGTTTGTCTTTAGGAATGAAGCTTGTGAGCTGTCCATAAATACGACCTCCTGAAGAAAAGATTATAGTGTGATTACCTCATGTAAACTATCTTTCTCAAACTATCGGGAAGTTTACGTCTTGTCCAGTCCTGAATGATTTAATTTCCACTAGTTTATTAACTTCGTGTACGTCTTACTAGATCATATCACCACGTGCTGAATTCCTGGAACCGTTGTCTGATGTTTTCACAAGTTCAATAAAAATTGGAAACATCTGTCACGTGGTAAGGCAATCCGTTGTGAACAATTTCTAGACTGTAAAATGACTGGAACGTATGTGAAAAGGTGCTCTAACAAAACAAAACCAATGATAAATAATTATTCGACCAGTGAACAATAGCGTAACATAGATCAAGAAGATACCACAGTTATACGTCATTCGGTAAATTAGCTTGTGACAAACTGCTTTCTTCTCTCATCACAAAACAATACGCTGAAACCACGAGAATCAGATACCACAACTACATATTGTGAACTTACTGTTGAGTTGCATGTAACCGAACGCATCTAACATGTTGCGCAGATTGTGTATTGTTTAAATTATTCGTTTATTTGAATTCCACATTACTATAGGTTTGTGATAAGGTCTCGTTCACATCTTAAGAAGAAGACGAAGATTACATTCTTGCTTAATGTTCCTTCCAATGGAGTGTAATAAAAATCGCGTACACCTATTTTATCGATAAGGAGAGAACATATATCATGAGATGCCAACATTTTGTGTGTTCACCCACGAATGTGAAATACTAGAATATAAAGGACACGCGGATAACAACGATGATAAAAGCAGTCAGCCATGGAGTTTGCATGAAACAAAGTCTGTGATACGTCCTTGGGCAGACAAACTGCAGTGTGTCAACAATTGCGATGACGACCATATCACAATTGACGTAATTTGATAGTTACAGTCTGCTTCAACTCGTACATACCTTGGGGCCGAATTGCAGTGACTACTCAGCTTGTTCATAATCCTGATCTAACGAAATTTCCGTCTCACGTCAGTTCACTTGCAGCTACGGTGAAGCCTGTACCGACGTGACAGATAGGTATCTATGGCACAGAAGGGCTGAATATATGTGCGCGATGGCGCAAAAGACAATGTTAACAAAGTGAATAAGCGGAAATCCAACCTCATCCACTGTGAACCACATCAGGGAAACAGATTACTTTGCTGATCCTCTCAGTTCGTTTCAAGCATTATTGCACAATCGGAATCCTAAGTTGCTTGTTTTCTCCGAGGCACTGTAAATCAGTACTCGCCAACCAGCCCTGTGTGGGCACAAACTATAAACTCATGCAGTTTGTCTATCCTGGAACCGTGGATAGGCCTTGTTTCATATAAACCTAATCGTTGACAGTTTTTGTCGTCGTTGTTATCTGCGTGTCCTGTATATTCTACTGTTTTACTTCCGTGACTGAAAAAAAAACGAAATGTTGACATCTCATGATGTCTTCTATCGTTATTGTTGAAGTGAACCAAATACAGAAATTTTCTGCACTCCACCCGGTCCAGCTCTTTCTTATTCCGTCATGATCATTTGGCAGCCTTGAAAGCAACGTCTTTCTCGAGAGTCGTGTGTGTAATATACTCAATCTTAGCTATTCATGGTTTGTTACGGAATGTTTTAAGGAGTATGCACAGTTGAATTCTAGAATTGGTTACAAACCACACTACATCCCCAATAATAACGACCTCTTTCAAAGTGACATGGTTCCTCTATGTTTGTCTGTTGTGTTTATCATCATCATCATCATCATCATCATCATCATCATCATCATCATCATCATCATCATCATCATCATCATCATCATCATCATCATCATCA
>LUCH01018389.1:0-14818 GCA_013368495.1 Paragonimus heterotremus
TCGTTCGCAAACAAAAATAAGGAAATCTCTACAGTGGAACGGAAATGAGCAAGAACAACTTATAGATTAGATAGTGTTACCAAAACAATAGCCGGTTTATTACCAGTTCTTGCAGAGCGCATAAAGATGCTTTCACTTAGCATATTACAAGCGCTTTGGAAAATAGCAGAGCGTGCTCATTCATGGATTGTCAAGTAACACAGAATGTTTCTGTGGGACCCATTCGATGACCGGATTCTTGCGGATCCATTGTTGTCTCATTCTTCGTCGTTCCATTTTTAGCATGCGGAAGCAATTTGAGCAGTGTTCCGATAATCAAATATAGATTGTTTCCGCCACACGGTTAATGAATTGTAAGGTGAAGGTAGAGGTAACTTCATAACTAACGTATGGCTCGATCAATGTGATCACCTGATCCATTTTCCAGTTGGCAGTAAGAGAATTGCTTTGTGCAGCATAATAATCTTGGTAGACTCATACATGTGGTTCAGCGCCGTTTTATTCTTCGTCCCGCACTTTTTCATTCAGAAACCATCTTGATATATTTGTTGTTATTGTACTTTGGAATCTGACTAGCATATTGTATATGTGTTCGCATTCGGACCCTGTACCTGGTATTGTGTCAGCTACGATAGTGACAACAATGTGACAAAACCCTGGATGAACGCAGTCGATAGTGAACAACTTAAGCAACGAACCTCACTGTATATTGCCGCGCAGTTACTGATCATCGATGAAAAAGGCTGTCTAGCCGAAGAACTTATCAAGATTGAAGCTGATAACACAAGTACAACATCCTATATTGTGGTTTGTTCTCTTCACTAGTGATACTGATTAATCGATGAACAATATTCCTGGGTTGTAATCTAAACTGTATCTAACACCACAGAAGTGCTCCGAGATTCGAGAGTAAAGTGGTCTTACTGAACACCAGTTGCAAACATTGGATGCAGATAAGTTTATAAATATTAATAGTTTCGACAATTATGGACACGTTGTGCATCCTCGGGGTTGAGGAACAGCACAAGCAGCTTGCATAAATGTTTTCAAAAATGCATAGTTCAGAGATGTTGTCTACCTCCTGTTAGGACTGCTACATCATTCTTTTGGTAATGGAGAGATATCAACACCTCTTCCTGGGACAAGGAGTCCAGCGATCTATATCGCTTCTATGTGAAACTGGTGATGGGATCATCGTGAGTAAAATTACGTTGATCAGGAATTTCCATCCAAAAAAATGTGTATTCTGTTTTGAATGAGCCCGTATTTGTATGTAGTTTGTCCCAAGCTTGTTAACGACACCGACAGACCAGACCACATTTTATTCTAGTGAATGATTCTAGCAACATAAATCATGGTATGTCGTTGACCTGACCTATTGATTAGGCTACACTCTCTTAGATCTTCTTAACAATATTTCTTTCAGTTAACTGGGATGTATCCTTTAGGTTTGGATTCAGGCAAAATATACTTTAGTATTTTATGGTAAATCAGTCAGCTGAAGCATGTTTCTGACTATGCATTGTTCTGTATACTATTACTCATCCCTTCTAACTGACCTGTGCTATGTAGCCACTGTTGTCAATTTTGAATATTCACTCATAATTTAGCGAATAAGCGTCCAATAAACCACAATCTTTATTGTCCAACTCGCTAGTTAGCATGCTACGCGTGCGCTCGCGTTTATGAGTCAGAACTCCAGTCCACAGCATCCCCAGGTTTCCACTCAAACGTCATGTGCACTTCTGCCTGGTTTATGTGTGTGATCGACGCCTTCTATCGAGGGCTTTTTCCGCTCGTCACTCCTCGTCCGTTGGTCCGATTTTGTTGAGCGACGGCTCGTCCGGTCGCTCGTGTTGTCATCCATCTATCCACAGTGGGCTTTGGCCGTATTTCGCGACTGTGTCGAGATATCTCTCTGAGTGTTAGAATAATCACGTCTCCGATTTCGTCGTCCATCCTACTTTGCTTGTTGTGCATCGCCTGTTGGACTGATCCATTTGAGCGGTGACTAATCCTTCAATCTATGCTGTCCCTGATCCACTTACTGTGAGCTTTTTGACATACCTACCCCGGCGTTGAGGTATTATGTTGTGTTGGAATACTTGCACCTCCGCTTTGATAATCCACCACAATATGATTGATCTGCTTCTTAAAATGAATGGTGGTTTTTCATTCCACTTGTTTATCTGTAAGTGTTTTCGCATTCAGTTGTTCGTACGCTATTTTACACATACGACTGAGAAGAGAGAACGAACTAATGTTAAAACACATATCTGGGACATTAGTACTTTAGGTTTAAATCGGTACTGTTAAGCTCGTTAGCATCTCTAACACGTAGGTTCGACTTCAGCCCTCAATGTAGACAAAGATGTGCATGACTGATAAGTTTTAACAAGTGCCTCCGTTCGATGCGGATTATCCGAAAGGTTTGTTTGAGTGCATTTCATATGATAAAATGTGAGTAACATTTAGGTTGAAAGTACAATCTGACTCGTCCGTTACAGTTTCTTTGGGATCGGAGACGGAAAACGCGCTTGTTTTCACATACAATCTCAATGTAAGTGTCAGAAAACAAAGCGCATATTTACGTAATTCTACAGTAACCAAAAAACTTGTATATAGAATTCAGTGCTTGGCGACTGAAATTAGTACGAATGTAAGGGGTAATGCAATTTCCTAGCCAGCTAGTTCAGTCATCTTGGATAAATGAAACCCTTGATATTAAAAGTTTCTAGGGATTTACTGCCATGTTAGTCATTTTTATTGAAGCCTTGTGAACAGATTAATAATTTTCAATTATTCTTCTTTTCTGATCATTTGTACACTGAACCCATTTTTCAGATACCCAATAGATGAAAGTCATTTTTCCAAAGCTTCGCTTTCACACACTTGAGTACTGTGTTAAAAAATCAGTACAATGAGAGTCCTGGTGACATTAGGAAATTTAAATTTATTAGAAACGTTTGTTTTTTCAATAATTTGCGATGTCTTTCTAACAGAGGGACACTAGTGTGTGCATCACAATTGTCCATTAGGTAAGAAACGTACTCTGTTTTGACTGGTCCATTCGTTATCACGCTCCACAACCTTGATTTAAGCACTTCGATTGTTCGAATCTGATACGCGTCCGAACAAATTTTCCCAATCGCCATCACATACAAACAGGCTCAATGTAGCAACTGATCACCGTTTTTGATTGACCGATGTCAGTCGAGCGAAGTTCTGTTTGCATCAGCTTGTGTTTGGTCTCTGATTAGGCGAATGTTCTTCAATCAAGAAATCAGCCTAGTCCAATCACACTATTTGCAAGAATTTGCAAAATTAACTGAACCATATTAGAGAAGACAACATCAGCATTTGTATGTTCACTTCCGCTGTCTCTGTTCAACTGCTTAAACATTCCTAAACTTTCTTTCTCCGTCACCGAAGCAGCCATAGCTGAATTCTCATCAGATTCATGAAAATTCTCAAAGTCGTTGATATAACGCGCCTTTCCTTTGCCAAACGTTCTATTCCAACTTGAACGCCATATCTAGCTCCCTTCTATTCGCTTTGCACGGAGTCAAGAAGAACACGACTGCGGGAAAACACTGTATTGCCGACTACCAGTTCGATAAAGGAATGAAATGCCTGTAAATATATATCATGAAATAGTGGCCAAATATGGTCATTTACTTGTTGAATCACTGTCCGCTTGTTTAGGCCACTTGGTTACCAAGTGACCATGTACGGCCAATTCTATAGGCGTTAGTTTCTCGGGCTAGCATGACACCCACGCTCACTTGCACGTCTCCTGCTCGCTGGTCCGACGTGCCCCTCAGTGTTTTGTTGATGTCTGGTTTCGTCAGCCTTCACCGAGGGCCCGACTGGTTTGCAATGATGCCTGATTTCATCAGCCGTCAGCCATGTCCTGATTAGATTGTTTTGATGAATTCGTCTCCTAACAGTAGACTCCTTTTGAAGTTTCCAGAATCATACTGTCGGACAATCAGTGAACAGGAATTTTCCACTGAATAATTGACTTGGTTTTCATATGAAGCATTTCGATCCTCGCTCGTGTATACACCTATGGAATATCCGATGATCAAATGTAAACGAAACAGTTTATTATTGCGCGTACTGTTCATTTCACAATGGAAGTCGAATGTGCGGTTTTTACCGGATGTTGTTTATTTAGCCAGTTACCTATTCACATAACTAAACACAATATCCCTTGGAGCGCAGTATGCTGACAGTAATAGACCCAAATTCGGCCAGCAGCTGGAAGATGGAAGGCGGACTGTTGAATAGCAAGTTTACTAAAAACAGTCAGATAGTACAAGATGTGTAGGTGGCGTAAGTGTGACCGATTCAACAATTTCGTGGATATCCCCATATTGCAAAGCGACGATGACTTGCGTGAAAGTTAGTTAACTACAAACAGTGAATCGCCCTTCCTTGATTACTGTGTTATTTGCTTTATCTCAATGAATGTAACACCACAACAGTCATTACATCTAATATCTTACCAGGATGACCTAAATAATTCAAGGTCAACTTTCTGTCACAGACTGGGAGATTCTGATGGGGTACAGCAGAGCGCAGTTCGTTTTCTAACGAATATATGCTGTCAGAAGTTATTACTTTTTGATAAACCGTTTTTCACCTTCACAATAAAGTGTGCGGTCAGTAGATCAAATGACATGTATTGTGAGTTCGTTTCAGTATATTTCGAGTGAAGAATGAATGATAATTGTTAACGGTCACCCAGGTAATCGATGTCAAAAGGCTATTTCATATGCGTAAAAGTACGAACAATTGAGGAAGCCAGTCTCGTTCTTTCCTGTATTAGTCCTAAACCGGTGACCTGAGGCTAAGCGAACTTGACCATCTGTTTTTTCTACGGGTATGCAAATGTGTATGTTTGTTTGAGTTGGATGCTAGAAATCACTGTGTCTGGTCTTTGTCATAGAGTGTTGTATTGGCAGTCTATCACACCCTGTGGTGTGCCTGTGCTGGGTGAATTTAAACTGTTGTGTTAGGTGGAAAGAAATGTGGTTCCATGTTTGTCAGTTCCGAACTTTTAAGAGTGTACTGGATGTTAAACAAAACTGAGTCATTCTACCGTTTCGGTTTATCATTTGCGCTTAAAGTGAGCGGGGCAAAGCCATTGAAGTTAATACTTGTCCTCCATACTACTTTTTGTGTACACTGCGGCTATGAGAGAGTGTGAGGCATCTTCGAGGCATTCTGATTTCATAAATTTGATACACCCACCCTCTTGATTGCGAATTTATAGTGTTTTTCAGCAACTTCGGTCGTCTGATATCGATTGTTACATCTTAGCCCGTCGTGATTTCCAGTAAATTTAGTCACCCATAGTTTGTCCAACCTTTCAGTTGTTGGGACAACAGATTCTCATGAAAGACAACGTATTCAGCAATGACTTTCTAACCTAAAAAGTTTTATTTGTTTACTTCTCCTGACTTTCTTTGAAAGATAGATCACTACTCATAAGCGAAAGTGGTTGAGTATTCACATATGATAATTTGGTCGTGCCTAACGTGAAGTCAATGGCGCAGTGGTAGACACGGTTGCCTTATGAACAGCGTGTCCGTGGTTCAAGTCCCAGCACTACTGACGAGCTCTAATGAGAGGGAAACTCGAGTCTAGTGCTTTTTTCAAAATGGGGCGACTGGAAAGTCTATGAGGATGCGACACCTACGATCAATTGTGGGTGATGTTCAACTTGAAAGGTAGAAGTTTCGATATTTTTTGGACATTTTCTCAGTCTTCTCATTTTTGTTGAAAGTTTCCTGTTGCATATTGAAGCAACTGATAAACCGTCATATGAATGAGGTCCAGTGTAAAAACAGATTCACCATGTTTTCAGTGTGTCAATTCCATCGGTACTCATTTTCAAGTCATCTACAGTACAATATTGTGGTAAATATAGGGCGAGAAAATTGTTGAAGAATCATCGTTATTCGAAAGTTGAAATAAAAAGAATGCTAAGTAGCCTGGATGAGGAAAAAAATACTCGAATCAATGTAATAAAAATAGGAAATTACATAACAAGTAGAGAGATATATTTTCTACAAAAAATTTCCGAATCTAGATCACAAGGTTATAAGTGTCTCAAGGACACTGAAAAGCTTCATGATTACGAATTTCACGAAATTTGATTGAGTACAATCATGGCAAAATTGTATCTCCAGTAGGAATTTTATTTCACACTTAAATATTCCTTCGGATTTTATAAAACACGCTATGTGACAGGGTAGCCGAAAGACTGTTGAACGTTAAATGCCGAAATTGTTTAGTCCGTTTGATCAACTGTGACAGAAAACAATTTTGACTGGCTTTTGTTTTTATTAAATCGATAGATCTAGGGTTGCATCGTAAGCGTGCGCGTAGGTTAACGAAGCAAGTGGTTAAGTTAACTGAAAAATTTGTCGTGCCTGAGAGTTTACGAAACAGAACTAACAAAATATTAACCGTCGGGCTATTCTGGCCAGACAGTGGACAAACAAAGCAGTAGTACCCCTTGATGATAGTAATGCGTAACTGTTTGGATTGAGACATTTTAAATAACAACTATAATAATATATTCCACTCCATGCATGACAACAGTAAACTGTAACAAACCTGTACAAAACAGAAATTTTCAGTGGGGTGCATCAGAAACTTCAAGGAAGTAGAATGTGGGTTCTTCTTTTGCACAACCGAATTACAACACAGCTCTTACAACTATGACAGACTATATGAATAATGTGAATTGAACATCAGCCACGGCTGTTTCAGTCCCACAGACTGTTCAGTCAATTTCTTTCGAAACAAACGCCAGAGACAAGGTTCGCTCTTACATTTGTTACGATGACAGACGGAAATGAATAAAGTTTACGCTGGTTTTAAATATTCTGCCCTTTAGTGAGACGAGTCCAGCTTGAACTATTGCGCCTATCTATGGATGAAATTAAGGGGCTCATTGAAAAGCCTAATTATTCAATGTTTCGGAAGTGTCAAACTTTTAGCAGCTTTACTCAAGGACGTGTAATAACGCACCTGATTACATCAGATTGCATTACTGTCTATAAGTGGACTTCCATAAGTTACCAATAAGTGAGATTGATGCACTGCAGGAATATACTTTTGTGGACCTAAAAGGAACACTGTACCTATAAAATTAAATGGGCAACATATTTTCGAGGAAACATCGAAAACTACTCTGTTCAAGTGATAGACGTATCATGGGTTCGAAATTCTGGTAACCTTCAATGGGTGTAGGATTCAATAAACTAAAGAAATGCTAGACAATTTGTTCGAGGATTCTTGTGAGTAAATGAGACACAGAGGTTGTTTGTTGACATAAATCGAACATCCTTCACATATGATCAACACTTTGGTGTTCAGAGAGACGTCTAACATCTTACGAAACACGGCACTGGGCTTGAGTTTCCTTCTTGTTGGGCTTATCAGCTGGTTGTTTATTTAGTAAACCAAGTATACGCAGAATTTATCCGGTGGGAGGTTGCCCCCCGTGCTTCGTACGAAATTTTCACGTTACCTAACTCACGGTTGTCAATATATAAACCATTCGATGGATGGTCAAGTTGTCATGTCGTTCCCGTGCTGCTAACATATCAGCTTGCTAGTCTCGTTATCCTTTCGTCTGTACTAACGGAGGCGCCAAATGATTAGTAAATTGCCCTGGTCTGGAATTTGTTCGGCCAAAACCACTGAACGTTTAGACAGTAAAATTCAGTTCAGAAGGCCTTGGTGCTTTTTTATACAGTAGAAAGGTGACTGCTGACAGTAGTGGTTTAAAAACCGCCCCTTATTGATCTACGCTTTCTCGTGAACTTACTTTCACCACAAGCAGATAGGGATTATCAAGTTTCTGGTTGTCGGGGTTGGTTTTGGTGTTAGTAACCCGGATTAACGACTTAGGCCCTTGATTACTCGCTGAAGATAACATTTACGTCGCAAACTTTTCATTATCAAACAAGATGCTATCATCAGTGCACGAATGTTTGAGCGTATAGGTCTCAACTTACAGGTTGATGGAGTTTGATAGACGTCTTCTCTCATACAAAAGTGAGCTGACCGTTAAGTATGAGTTCCGGCTGGTACTGTCTTGTTACTTCTAAACTTCTGACTTTGGTTATGACTGGTTATTTCTTGCTGTTCTCCGACTTTTGACCAGAGACCCGATTGGTCACTTCTTACATTTTTTAGGCTTTCAACCTACATTCTGGCTGATCATTTTTTTACTGCTGAACTCCGACCTGAAATCCCACTGGTTGCCGCTTGTCTTTTGATTAGGTAGTTCGTTTCTTTGGTTTGAGACTTCAGTCGGCTATCTGTTGTTCAACTTTGAACACCGGTTCTGCCTGTTTAACCCTGAGGACGTGACGGCGTTTTCGTTTTTACAAGGTCCACAGAACCAGACAACTTGTCTTGGTCCCCTGTACTGCAGTTTGACCTGCGTCAGTCGTGGGCATGTACCCTAATCCTACGCTTTGGAGGAACATGAAAAACCGTCATTTTTTAATCTTAGTGTATTTGTTTAGTACTTGACGCTTGTCTTACTCAATACAGTCTAATAAAAAGGACTACATGGTTTATGCCCCTATGCCTGCATAACTCAATTTTGAATATCGTACCTTCTTAGGCAACACAAGTGGTCATGGCCTACTAGTATCCCATAACCTACTCGGGTATGACATAAAAGAGTAAACAATCACGGGTGCTTATTCATTTCTCAGTCTTGTTCGCTTGGGTGACTTTCGTTGTACATAATTCATCCTTCAATTAATCGATCTTTACATGAACTCGCCCCGTCTGTCATCTCATCAACTGACTGGTCATCGTATTCTGAACACTCCCAACAGTTAGCAGAAATGCAAAATGTGACCAATACGAATTCGTACTGGGATGGACATCGTTTACCTTATAAAATTGATTTGACTTCCGTACAGAGCCACACTAGTCAGCCAGTGCACTATCGTCTCGAAATAATTAGGCATTCGGGGAGGACGAAAGTGATGGTAAACGTTTTTACATTAAGTTGTTGCACTCAGACAATTGACAGTGTGATCCACGATTAACCATTATTCCGTTCCAGTTGGTCAAACTAAGTTATCAACAACTCCCAGTTCAAGAACGTCACTCGCTAAATCGTTCACATCGGGCGTGCCGTTCATCTAGTCTTTTGTGGTCAGTCTGCCTACCTTATTCCAGTCGATCGCCAATGTTCGATTTCGGATGGTCAGCATGACAAAATCAACTAAAGTCTGCTGAATCTGACGAACCGGTGATCGATCAAGTGATTTACGTTCAGCAAAGGTCATTTGTTAGGCCGGTGCTGAGAACTAAGCAACAGTAACAATAACAATCTGATTTTGATTGACGGAAGTAAAAATTCACCGGGAATTATTTGTGGTTTTTGCAGCCCCGTATAATGTTTAGATTAACCCCTTTTGAAAAGAAGCATTAAACTCGAGTTTTGCTCTTACTGAAGCCCACTAGAAGTATATATGCTTGCTATAGGAGATAGTAAAACACCAGTCATGCTTTCAAGAGACAGCTGCATTAACCAGTGCTACACATACTCCTCAGTAAGTACGACTGAACTATATGAACTATACGCAATACTAACGAGCACTGACACGTGAAAACCTCGAGTATACTGCTTCCTGTCGAAGGGGACTGGCTAAATGATTTACATGAGCGCGAAGAATGTGATTACTGATGAGTGGCATTTAACCTGTAATAATAAACTGTTTTTTTCACTTGCATTGAATAAATATTCAACCAGTGCATAGCAAGGGCTTGTAACCAACGACAGCCACACCTTTTTTCATATCAAACTTAATCTAATTGATTGGTGTGAACTCCTTCTGTATAGTTATTTTTTAACCAGTGTACTTCAATATTCGATATGATATGAATGAATATTTTTGTGTGTCAATTTTCCCCTGTAGTTAGTCTTTGAAATTATACCATATGCTGAATGGTTACACAACTGAAGAACTGGAATATACCAGAAACCGACTGCGAATTACGACTTTGAGAACAACTGGTAAACAATCTCCGAAAATGGTTATTGTTAGTTTTTCACCCATGGCAAACGGGCTGTTAACTCAATTAGAGTTAGTTGCTTTTTGTGTCTGTGGGGTGAATTTACACAACCAGTCATTCAGCAGACAGAATATTCAGTGAAGTTATTGTTGTGGTTTTCCATTCAATTCTTTAAAAAGTTGTCGGGACTTAATGAACGATCGTGTAAAGTAAGGACTTACAAGAAAATCGTAGTCATGGGTACGGGCACATACGGATTTGAAGCGAGATCTAGTTGAGGATGCAACTATACAAAAGAAGATGTAAGAAAAGATATATAAAAGATATAAAAATGATCCGAATGACGAGTCGGTCAATACCACTGACAAAATGGATTTTGACTATACATCTTACCACATGAACGGCAACCACTGTGTGTGTGTGGAAACTCAGTCTGCCCGGGGTTCTAGGTGGTATTATAATTATACTCAGTACGATAGCATAATCAACAGGTGGTTAGTGGTCAAAATCGGCTGACAGTACATGACGGGTTTTGTGGTTGTCGGCATTCATCAGTTATGCGCATCCTAGCAAGTTTTCTTAACATCTGGGCTAATACATCGACTGTAATTAGTCTGAGAGTAGCGACTGAAACACTTCACGAATGGGTCATTAAGTAAACGCACTATTTTCAACTGAAATCATCAAAGAATCAAAGTTAAACTGATCAACAAGACGCTATGTGTTGAGCAATCAAAGTATGTTTTTTGGTCATACTTCACCAGGCAGCATGGTAATGGAAAGCTCCTGGTTTGAAGACTGAGGAGGTGGTCAACAATTAAAGAGCCTACTTATCCCGTTTATCCAGGGGATTAAATTTCCTATACGTACATTAAGACATGAGGGTACAAATATAGTACCTCTTTTTGAAAGAGGCTGTTTTTAAAGTCTATGGGGATGCGAAAGCTGTAATCGATAGTGTGATGTTCAGCTTGTATCATCCATATCCACCGCTACCTATCAATAGTATATATGTATGTCTCTATGTGCATGTATTTCTATGCGTGTAAGTATATGTGTTTATATGTTTGTGCACACTTGTTAACTTAGAAAAATCTGAATGAAGAAAAGAAGTCTGACTCAACCGTGTTGTGCAGAAGTGTCGGACGTGTGAAGTACAGAAAGATTTCGTGAACTCAGACTAGTCGTTGATTCCCAAGGGACAATAAAGCCAGAGTGCATTGTGCGAGGGTGGTCGAACACTTCGGTCTGTATCAAAGAATTCGTTTCTTCCTATAGTGCAACGAAAACACTTCAGCTAATCTTTGTTGCAACTTAGATATCAAAATAATTCACCGGAAATCTTGAGATGATAACCCACATTTATATTATTCAAACAATGAAATATGATGGAGGATCGCTTTGTGGCAACGTGGTTTATTGAGCGGGTGCTATTCTAAGTAAATTTCAGCGGGTACCTCCTTTTGGAGATCTTTAGAAATTTTCAAAGGGAGGTCCATTCTAGCACTTTATGTTTATCAACGTAGTTACCACTCTGTATTTACTGTGCTGTAATTAGCCTGACGGCCAGACTCAGAATAAAACCTTCGTCAGTTGTTTCATGTTTCTGATCACCGACACTGTTGTTTTATGGTTTTTCGAAGGCAAGCATGTTAGATATCCTACGCATTTCATTTGATAACTCAGCGAGTACGATTTCTCAGCCAACATTATTCATAAACGATAGCCAACATAAATGTCTGTCTAGGCCTCTGGTATGAGGTCCATACACTTTTGTTAATTAACGTACTCATTTCACAAGTTGTATTGTCAACGACTCATTTCTGGTTTCACTGATGAGTTACAATGGGAACAAAGTTTTGGCACGGAGTTTCATCTTGATGTGAGCGAGTTAAACATTTAACTGGATTTGAAAGCCAAGCAAATACGTGAACAGCGTTCAACTTGTAATAACCAAACCCTCAGTTTACTCAACATTAATTCATGCTAATTTGTAATGCTGATCCATAAAAGTGATTGACCTGAAGCTAACCATCACATCAAAATATTGATCACGTTCCGCTGAAGTTGAGGAAGAAATACTGACATCTCTCGTTTAATACTTTGATCTTCTCACTTTACGTCATCTTTACCTCAGACAATCGTAAGCAGAGTACAAGGCTTCTGAAATGATGTCACTGGATTTTCGAATTTACCTATCTCGTTTGGTAGCTTTCTCATTCACTTGACTTGTATTAAGACTGATAAAATCAAACCTCACTGATAACGTCACCTTGCCACTCAGCCACTCTCTGTGTGTGTACGAGGCAATAAAACCAAAGCAAGTCGATGTGAATACATTTTATGGGTAAAAGTTCCCTTGAGTACTGAGATGTGGTGTTGTACAATGTTGCGAGACTGTCTGGACAAAATATGAGTGAGAGTGAGTACTAGTCACTGCCTACTACCGTCACAAACGTTATGCGTGACATTGACTGAATAACAGCAGATAATGTAATTTTACAAAAAGATGCCGTTATTACCAATTACTTTGTGCATTCACTCCTTGCAAATTTTGTTGCTGGTGTTTAGGGAGCTGTGAATATTTCAACATCACTAAATATACATCAAACATTGAAGTGATTAGGGTGTGAAATGGTCCTGTTTATTTATCAAATGCATGTGCATTCAGAAGAAATGGTGAACTGACTTGTAACGACGGAAAGCTTTCAACGTGGTTCCACTTATCTCCACTCTATGTGATGAGGCATGTCAGCGTTGATGGTATGGAGTCTTCAATCAAGCACTATCGGTGGAATTGTGCGTAGGTTATCCATGACGATATACATAGTTCTGTTGTGTACAAAAAATCGCACAAGAAACTGCATAAAAAGTAATAGTACACATTACGTATTCTACAAGTCAACCAAATGAGCAATGCGATAAGTGGGAGTGGTGTTGTTTCAGAAGTACGAATGATTGCTTTCTAGTTTTTACCTGATACTCGGTGTTTCAAAATCAGTTGATTGTTACTTGGCAACTGTTAGGTTTTGGCGTATCTAGTGAAAATAATAGACATTGGCTGTACGTAAATCAACTGCGAAAAGTAGCTTGATATACTGTTCTGAAGAATAGCAATAGATATCGCTCATTTTTGTAACAAATATTTTGGAAGATCTCAGTAACTATCCAGGTAGACATGTCACCGTCCACAGTGTCTTTATCTGTTAACCACTAGGAAGATCGATATATTTGACGACTTCACTTTCTCGCCGTTATTTCAACTCTACCGACGAAGCGTGTGAATTCTGATACAAAACCCAATGATTGACTACTGCAACAAGTTACTCTTAGATAATTATGGTAAATTAATCACCAAAACCACAGCGACCGGTGATCCGTTCTTATGGCGAATTTGTATAATCGTTTTGCACGTCGCTCGCGTTTTGTTTTATCCTCGCAGTTTACCGTGTTGACTCAAAGACTACAGTTCTTTTTAATGGTAAGCGTCGTGAAACTTTAAAACTTACTATTGTTGTATGTTTTCGACAAATCCATTATTCTGTATTCTACTGATAGTTTGAATATCAACCTAGTTTTACTTTGAAGTTCTTCTGATCAATACTCTTTATTGTCTATTTAAGCTAGTTTCACATAGTTTTACTTTCAAAATGGTGGTTCTGTATACATTGCCACGTTTCCGTTAGATAAGGGAGACACTTGCCATTTTCATGCTCTGGTTTTTCTCTTCTTTTTCTGCTTGACATATTCTAGATCCCCTCTTTAATAAGGCACGACCACGTGACACGGGATAAGTTTTTTGAATTATTCCAAAACCAAGATCTACTCAATCAACATTTAAGTAGGATGCCATAAAAAATAGTGCAGTTAGAAAGTTTGTGGGTTTACCTGACACTCAGCAACGCTCGTGGATTTGTTTGGATGTTAATAGCCCTTATTGGAACTGTTCAGTTAGGTGTCAGTCTGTCTCAAGTTCCTACTATAATCTTATAGGTTGACGCAACATAAGTAGTGTGTGTACAACGAGCGAAATCTACCAGATGCAAACCACCGACTTCCTGTTGTTAACACTGTTCAGAGATACGTGACAGATGATCCTACTATTGAAGCTGTAGACATCTAAATTCGTGGTTAATAACCCAGTTACGTGTATGTACTCTTGATTTCCGCACTGATCTGCGGATATCATTGAGTCTGAGATAGACGACACAAATAACTGTCAAATGAAGTGTAACTATAAACTTAAACATTGGCCGCTACTATGGTAAAATTTCAGAACAAGTTTCACCAGGTACACGTACTAGATGAGCGGCAACAACTACCAAATTGGTTGTATGCTTCTGACGAATTTCGGTCGTAATACACAAACTACTTATGTCGCCTCATTTCATGTTGGTTATTCATTGAATCTACTGCACTGTTTCATGAAAGCAGTTTAATAAACTTTACACGTAGGCTTACATTGCAAACAGTATTGCACTTCGAAAAATTGAAGACAGTGATTCGTGAATTCTTTGAATATTTAGATCTAACTTATAATGCGATATGATGTCACAAGTCACCCATCCACTCATCAACCTAACTGCAGAACTACCTATGGATGTAATTTCAAATCGCTTGACCGGAGAACGTTTGGCTGTAGACAAGAAAAAATTCCGGAAAGCAACCTATGAATATTAAGTGTAATTGTAAAAGACCCTAGGTTTAACTATTAGTGTATTTCAGGTTGTCTTTTCTAAATAATATCGGTATT
>LUCH01018390.1:0-14902 GCA_013368495.1 Paragonimus heterotremus
CTGTCTAAGTTATCCATCTTGGGACTTTCCGGCACTTTGAAGATGTAAGATAGGGAGATAAGATTCTCCTTTAGAGAATCGAATACAGTTTAGTGCATGGCGCATTAAGTCGTTTTCCCCAGGTACGAATTAACCAGACGCGAACTGCAGAAGGCCGAAGAGAGAAGAGACCGAATATTTATTGCAGTAAATATACAGATGGTCTCTTATCGCGCTAGAAAAGGCACCGACACGCAAGTTAGCTAGAGAGGCTAGAGACCGGCCGTCGACGAGCAATTGAACCGGATGTTTTGCGACACACGTGTACGTTCGAGTTCGCGCCGTAGTCACATGGCATGCAGAGAGACAATCGGACAACATGCATCATGCGAACTTTCTTAATAGCCTAAGTACAATATGTAACTATGAGTTTTTGAACTATTTTACACATCATACCTCAGGCAGGCCAGTGAAATCTCTAGGTCGCTACAACAGCATAGCTTGTTTTCAGTTGGGCCAGTTCAGCTTCCAGTTTAAATACCTTACCAAATAGCTTCGCCAATACATTGTCTAGAGGGATAGAACAGTTTTTAGTTAGGGGGATACTGGTGGGAAACACCAGTTTATCTTCAACTTCTTTAAAGGCAGCTTCTTTGGAAGGGCCTCGGTAAGTTTTGGGCCTAGAACATTTGCCCTTAGACCGTTCAATATCTATTTTAGAGTTAGAACAAGTGGTTTTGACACCAGTCGATCTTATTTGACGACCGGTTTTGGTCGTCATGATTTGTTATATATGAATATTTTTTAGACAGACGTGGACGTAGGTAGAATGTAAGCAGACTGTACGGTAAAAAGTTGTCAAAAATAACAATTATGTGAAAAACTTCGAATTAAATATCCACGCAGTAATTATTTGCCCTTTTTGAATCGCGCACCGCCGTTCTTAGGTGTTTTATAGGAAGTCGGTGATCACGGTCCTTGTATTTACTTATTTTCTTCTTGCTGAGCCTTCCTCTTGAAACAGAAGATTTTTTGGTGGTGATTGCGGGCATTTCTTGCAAAGATTAACACGACCAACCAAGTTACTCGCACGACAACTCATTCCTGTTGTGAACGTTCATATTAATTTATTATTAAATTCTGATATTGTTTATTCGCGGAAACCTGGTCTCGCTCGCTTTTTCTTCCTTACTCCCCATCGCTGGACCATTTTTTATATGTACCCTGGTTTCATTTGCGCTTGATCGCTCCGCCTTTGCGCGGCTGTTGAATTTGTTCATATTCACATGAGCTACTAATATCGGGACTTGTATATTTGGTGGATCCAATATCGAAATTTGTTGTCATTTTCTCTTATTTAGTCTACACCAATCTTCCCGTACCCCAGCACCTTAATAGTAAGAAATTCACCAATGCGACCGTCTTCCTTTACATATGCGAGTCGGTTGCTGGGCGGGTCGGGAATTGATGGACTCTCGTTGCTTACAGACTCGACTATGCTAAATCCGGTCTTTCGACAGACGTTATTAGTATGCTTAGTGTTGCTGAAACAACCACTAAACGTCCGGATTAACAGTGGTCAAATCCTGGCAATTTCTTGGTGGCGGATACTGACGCAAGAAAGATACCTGCCGTATAAATGAAACTTGAATTGTGGTCTGGTCTTGTAGGTATGGAAATGAGTTGGTGCCGTCCATCTATTCGGGCACATGCGGGAAGCTCAGTTTGATACACAGCAGCTGTGAGGGAAGTACACAAATGATCGGTCATATTGGAATCTCCGCTAACTAGCTTACAGTGAGAAGTCGATTGATTATAATATTGGTTTTGTCGTTATGAGTGCAGTTAAGTGGTCGGTAGGCGAATCATGAGTAACCCAGAAAAACGGATGTAAGTAACAGCCACAAGAAGGCAGCCATAATATCCAACCAGGACCGCAGAAAGCGGTTACTAAGAGTAAGGGCGAATTAGGTTCGCGGAAACCTGGTTTGACGGTCAAACGCTATTAAACCCGAGTAATGCATCAAAATTAACTTCCGTCGGATGAGCAATTCGTTGCGCGCGATTCAACCGTACAAGTTTGATTAACAAAAGGTAAATAAATAAAGGTAGGATGTGCGTTCAACGTTCTCCTATCATATTTTCGACCTTCGTCAAACACTCACAACTGGCAGCTACAGCAACAGTTACTCCAACTAACTTACGTAATGCGCCAACAATCTTGTAAAAAGATTCAAAGACCCGTTAGTCAATTTCACCGCATGTAACCCATCAGAAATCGCTCAGAATCGGCCTCTTTGGGTACAACTCAATCCTGTTAGCTTCCGAACTCTCAAAACGCCCTGGAAATCTTCTCTAGTGATTTCAATACCTCGAAATTCCCTCTTTGCAAAATTTCGAGGGCCCTCCTGTTCACTCAAGAACGCCGGTGAAATTTCTATTCTACACCCAGCTCATCTCTCTCAGTAACACTTCGTTGGTCACCATAAACATCACGCAAATTAGCTGTGAGTTCTCTTGCTAGGGCTGATTGTATAATATAGTGCAAACCTTTCTCATTTACGGTTCTGACTTATCTACTGATCGGTGAAGTTGTTCTCTCAGTCAACCAGGTTGCCAGTCTGTGAATCCTGTAGATACCTGGTATCATATTAACCCATCTGGTCAGCTGGCCGCCGCTTGTGGCAACAGACTTTTGGAATCACTTTTGTTGTGTATCTGACTAGTCTCAAAGCGTTTTAAATTGGGCTTTTCTACTCTACGATTGTTTCCATGACGCAAAAGACTCTGCCGTCATGGCTGCATTAGGCCTCCAACCAAAGGGCCGTAGCGACACTGTTCACAGTGAACCAAATCAATTCCGTGACTACGCGGATGACCGCTGCGTAACGTATGAGACAGGGATGAGTCGGTGGGCCTGAATGTGCGCAAAACTTTGTCGGTGGGCACACCACAAATGTGACCACTAAATCCAAGCTACTCTATTTAACGCCCCAGCCCGACATCCTACAAACGATATTCACATTTCTGCGTGAAATTTAGGCACTAATATTCTGCGTCTATAGCCATTCCACACAAACGGAAGCTAAGCAACGAACTGGACGTGTATATACATATTACCAGTACCTAAACGATGTCCACCTTAACCTAGAGCGGTCTACAAACAGCCTTAAGTTAAATCCTGTAGAAGCCACTCAAACTCAGATTCGTTTCCCAATTCAAGGGGGCGAAAATATTTCCGCCATCTGCCGGGCACAACCCAAATGATGCGCTAACTTCCTCCACCGAAACATTAACTCCAACACACCGGCCCAGTGTACCTCTGGAGCCAGATGTAAAATTCATCTAGCAACGCCCTCGAGGTCCTGACTCAACAACGATAGCTAGGAAAAAGAAAAACACGGATGCTATCACCAGCACTAATGCCCCTTTACTTAAGCAGACCTCCAACAACCCAGCAATCTGTGGTCTAACGATTGCGACCACAACCAGTGAAGCGGTCTCAGCACTTCCCTAAGGTTAAGTAGAACGTGACGTCTCAAGCTGCAAATTTAATTGCATTGGTTCAGCGTCCAGTTCACAAAACGCCCGTGACTAAACAAACTAACGCTCGGTTTCACCTTAACTGTGGGCAGTGTCCTACTAGCAGCTTTCCGCTCCTCAGATGATTCGGCAGACGGCATACACATCAGAGCAGACTTAACGGAAACGAAGTCACCGACGCAGCGAAGGTCGCCTCAGTGCAAATTCCCCGGACTCCGTCAAGAAACGTAGTATCATTCCAAACAGAATTCTGGGTTCACAGAGTTATACCCACATGAAAGAAAACGTGAGCTAGTGAGCCTTTATTGAAAACTCGCATCGACGACGAGAGTATGGAATAGCTCGCGGCTACCCAGGTCTGTTCGCTTATCAAGGATTATCATTCTAGGGATATTGAGAATTATTTGATAGTGTGCCTAGAACTTTTGGGACATTGAATTCTCGGCGCAATCCCTTCTTATCGGATATCTGAATGCATGACCATCGTTTACGAACGTTCAGTCAGGTAGCCAGTTGACTACGTTTTCTGAGAACACCCATGGAAGTTGCAGCTAGGTCGCCTAGCTCGCCAACTGGATTCTGCTCGGCGTTGACGAGGATGACCTGCGGCCAGCACCAGGGATGCTGAGGGCGACATCGATCAAGCGATTGTCGGACACCGCCGGCGCCGTCAGAGGGCTTGTCCTGCCATTCAGTCAAGGGCGTTCAATGAAGGTTGACTCGATTCCGTATGTAAAACCACATGGTTTGAGAACTCCCAGAGGCACCACACGCGTTCCATAGAACGAACTTCTTGCCAACGAGAGGTTAAGAATCCAGTCAAAATGGGGAAATAATCACGTAATGTCTATAGATGCCCGACGGACGTCAGTCACGTCAGTGCTGCAGAAATCATCAGATACCTGCGTGCCCCACACACTGTCCAGACCAGAGAAAGTGGAAAATTGTTCTACACGAACTACTAGCAAGCTCATGCTGCAGAAGCGTGAATCTTATGAAAAGTATCATCTTGAAGGTACTGAATAGACGCTTACACACTACAACGCAACACGCAATATATGTTCAACATGATGATTGGATGTGACCCCCCCTAGCTGCCGCAGTGACCTGGAAAGTCTCTTGAAAGAGAATTCCAGAGCTTTTTATGCCTATCAATCCGGCACATCAGAGCCAACCCCCTGGCATGCCCGTTATCGCTTATATCGAGGACTTATTCTAATCCAATTCTAAGTGAGCCGACACTATTGCCACTTAAACACAGATGGCATTTCCGGTTAACCCCGACTCATCCAAACTGCAACTGATATCACCACCCGACACCCAACATACCCATTGAGAACTTGACATCTCCAGCTCATGTGCTCAGGCAGCTCACGCAGCTATAGGTTCACCATACATCTGCTGGTAGTAATGTCCCTCCCGAACTCCTCAAAGACGGTGCTGACTGTTTATCAGTCTGAACACCCTTCATTCCAAATAACTTATTAATTAAGGACAGGATCGTCACGGAATGGAAGCGTAGGGGCGACCGCTCACAACTGTGGGAACCGCAACAGTACTACTAAGTATAATCTTTAAAACGGTTCACTGCTTTCACGAGTTTGAACAAAACAGTCAGAAAACGGAAGCCGACGGATGCAAACATTTTGCACTGACTCATCAGTATCAAATTTACAATACCATGAAACGGAATTTGAGGCTGATAATTGTTTGCCGTTTCTAAACATACTCACAAACAGCCTGGAAGATCTTTCTTTTAAACGAGCTATCTGTAGAAAATCCACATGGTCCGGTCAATACCTTAACGTTAATGGCTTAACGCCGGTCCATCACAAACACGTACCTGTAAATACACTTTCCGTGCGAGCAAGACAAACCTGCACACAGGATAGTCTCGCAAAGAAATCAGACTTGATCACCTGTGAACTGCAATCAAATGAGTATCCAAAAAGGTTCATAGATAGGCATGGTAGACCAAAACCACCTTCCGAACAGTTGGCCACAGTGAGGAAAAAGAAGGTTTATAGAGAACTGACTTTAATGGTAATCATATTATGCACCAGACAACTCAACGACTAGTGAATTTGATTGAAGAAACATTTGACGCAGCGGAATCCTGTGTACCAGCTCGGATTCAGGAGCTGCTTGTTTCCTTAATGAAAGGAGATCAGCCTGTAGGTGCCATCTCACATTTTGTCTACCAACTTACATGTAATTGCGGAGGAAGTTACATAGGCAGAAACGAGAGATGCTCGATCTCCAAAGTGAGGGAACATTTGCCCACATGTGTGCAGAACTCTGCATTACAGAGGAAAGACAGTGTTTTGAAACGCGCAAGCAGCCAGCGTTCTCAGTCGCAAGACACATTCTGACGACTGGTCGCGTTATTGACCGAGCCATTGTATCACGTAACTACAAACCAATATTCTTGCGGTTTGCTGAGGCTGCCGCAATCAATCGACTAAATCCTACCCTGTGTGTTAAAAAACAATCACTCGTAAACTTGACGTTTCCCTGGAGTCAGTGACCTTTCCTAATCCACCGACTGACTAACCACCCTAACCCTTAACTTTTGAATACGAAAAACCGTTTCATGTTATTGTAAATTCAGTACTGATGAGTCAGTACGAAGTGCTCGCATCTACCAGTTTTCGTTTTCTGACTGCTTTGTTCAAATATTACATTAACAACGACCACCTCAAAAGTCGAACATCAGCCAACGACCGTATCCGGTACCACCGGCAGCAACACGAGTTTTCGGCCTCCGAGCAGCATAGGTTCTGTCCGGGTCATTTGTACATTACCAATTCACTGCTTGCCTACGATTTCCTGGCAAGGGCAGCTGATTTCTACCAGGGAAGAGACATAGTGTTCGTTGGTTAAGGAAGTCCATTCAACAGGACCGATCATCAAGCGCATCCAGATGAAACTGGGATCTGTGAGGCTGTTGGTCAACTTCTAGACTGGCTCGAAGTCCGTCACTCTGATAGATCTTACAGTATTCAACTTCACAGTGAGTACTCCAGGATTCGCCAGGTAATCGGAGATGTGAAGCATGGAACAGTACTAAGCCACAAATTCTTCATTATTATCGCCGACAACATTACTCTTAATGTACATAGTGAGTGTCTGATTTTCGTGGATGATATGAAAATTCAGCTTCCAGTACTTGCTGCCACAGATGGCGGTTCACTTTAGTCGAACCTTGACAGACTGTGTAAATGATCGGTGGCAAACCAGCTATCGTTCAGCTCAAACGGATGCATCGTTTTTCGAGTCCGCAAAAATACCAGTAGATCGCGCTACAGGCCCGGTGCCGCTTCAGTATGTATAACGTAACGCGATCTAGTAAAACTGATTCAAGAAGACTTGGGGGTTCTCGCAATTTACCTATATCGTCATGCAGAGCTAATGGCGTAAGGCGTTAGTTGAATGGCGTCTGAATTTTCTGCATCAGGCCTATATCCCCAGACTCCTCCGTAGCATGATGAGGTCCAGATTCAAACTGAATGCACAAGACAGTTCACTTTATCTGTTTCAGGGCATATGGTCAATCGAACTGTTTCCAGAAGGAACTACTAAGTAGGTTGACCAATTGTGAAGACTGTTATGTACCAAGGGATTAAAGCGTGTGAACACGTTCAGCCTTCAACACGGTCGATATCAGGATGATGTGATGGTGGTAAACAAGATTCTGTGCACCTTACTTCAACCCCTCAATCCTTTGGGGCAACCTAGTGGTGGGGTCTGTCACAGATGAAGCCCTATTAAACCTCACTGGCAACGCGGCCGGGTATTTTGTTGGAACAACAAATTTGCTACGCGAGCTCCCCGTTACTGGGACTACCTAACTGCGAAAGCTGGGATGGCAAATTTTCCGGACTAATTTCAAAGCTGATCCGACAAGCACCACACTGAGGTACAATTCTTGTTCGACCATCAGTCTAATCGACCGCACTGTACAATGTCATCTGTGTATGATAAGTAGATAACTAATGGTCGAAGTCCTTGATATTAGTCACGTGCGCTCCGTCGAACCACACACTGACAGCCTTGCTTTCCTCTTTTTTCCCCTCCCACAAGCTTGATAGAACTAGTTCTGCGCGCTTTGTGTACGTTTGCTGAGCAGTCCTGTTAGTGTGCCGGATGTATCACTTCTGTAGACCACCTGAAGTGTACCCACGAGATGAGCCAACAATGATGCAAAGCAGCATACAATGACACAGCAAATGTTCACGGTAGACCCACCGCACTGTACTCATTGAATGCTGGGAGAAGGTTCCTCCTGAATAACAGGGAAGTACCAACAAATTCGGCCTCTCAAGTGTGGCTAAAGGGATGTTGCCACAGTCAGCTCACGGTGGCAAGGACTACGTGGAAGCAGAAGGCGAGGTTTACAAAGACGGAGTATGTATTGATTCAAACATTAGGGAAGTAGCCCACAATTGCAGTGGACGTAATGGGTATGATAAATGATGCTTAGCAGGTGAGTGGGGAGGTGACAGACTTTACACACTTTAGTTGTCACTTTTACCCCTTATCCAAGTTTAGCCGCCTTCACTTTATCAACGCCGCTTCAGTTGTTATCTTCTTCGTTCAACTGAAAAGCATGCCCCATACCCATCAGGTAACCCATCCACACGCAATCCCGTCTCATCACAGCGTTCAGTTTGCTGTCTGTCTCCGAGATGATGAACTTAATAAGCCACTCGATACTGCTACCTCGACACAGCACTCGACAAGAGGTGACTGTTCTCACGTCCTTCTCAGTGACGCCAAGAAGCAAGTCATATGCAGCTCGTGAACATCCTGGATCTGCAACCAACCTATTGAGCTCACTGAGAAAGTTCGTGCCCAAAAGAGCATTTTGGACCTGTCTCGACCTTGAGACATTATAACGACAAACTACACAGTTGCCCCGGAATATTTTGAAGTCGAGGCGGAAAAACCCTCCAGGTTGTCGGGCCAGTACTCCAGACATCCCGGGTTCCAGTCGCCGCTAGTGTCGTATATTTGAGTTGAACTAAAATCTAGTCTGAATGCGGTTAAATAAATATTTGAGTCAGCTTTCTTCGGTGTTACTGTTCACCCATATATTGGCGCCATTGGTACTTTGTGAATAAAACCTCTCATACGGTTAACGTTATTCTTTATCGAACAGCATTAATTTATTACGCACCGTATTGATTACGTTTTGTACTGTTCATATTTCGACTTATTGAGAACCCGACGTTCGTTCCCGTTGGAAGTGACTCGCCTCAGAATTAGCAGTGCTGCTACTCAGCAGACATTCATCGATGCAGCAAGTACTTGCGGTCCATTCGGATGCAGAACACTGTAATAACGATAATGGTACATTTTTGAACGCATCTCTGAGAAACACGCTCAGATGAGAGTGATCAGTACACACATTTTAACGTGAATCCCATAACGTACACAAAATTGTTAATTGTACAAAACACCAATAGTGGGAATAAATTCACAAAACAGACATGATTATGCAAGAAAATTCTGGTTTTTGAAGAAGCATATGGCCCACTTGCTTCCAAAACGATCGTTCTCAAAATTTTCAATGTTCGATAAAAAATGCTGAGTAGTTACATCAATTCTTGCTTCACAAGGTTAACGTTGGTCTTATGTTCAAAGTCGTGCCAGAAAAAAGATTTTGCAGGGTGGAGAAAATGAACAGTCGAAGAAGTTCGCCATCATTTAACGTAGACGGTTCCGGAAAAAATGTGTAAAAACTTTTGTGATGATGAAGAAAGATAGGTGGGTCCCAATTTTTCCGTAGAAATGGACGATCTTCTGGACTGGACTCCGTTATTTCCTCAAAATCGACGGAATTTCACGGACCTCGCGAATTGTCCAACCAGAACGAGGTTTTGATTTTTCGGACGTTATGGAATGTTGTCTCGCGTTAGAATTTATCGTGGAATCAGGAATGGAAAGCAGACTTACGTAAACAACGGTGTAGAGTCCCGGAAATGTTGTCACGCCAGTTGCACTGGCCTCAGTGCAGAGAAGTCCATACCGTTAGCTTCTTCATTTCCCCCTTTTACCTTCATCAGCCGTCGGTTTAACGACAGTCAAAGCATCAGTTCACCCCTAGTCGGTTACGCGCGCATCACAGGATGCAAGCCCACGCACAAAAACTTGTAACTACGGGCGCGATACTCTTCTTAACTCCTCACCCACTTTATTTCCTCCGTAAAAAGTGGGATTGATAATAACCAACAGGCTTTATGACAGATGAAGCCAGAAATACAGTTCTCAAAAGAGTGCATTATGTAATAATTCGCGATCGTGTGGCTTTCCTAAGAATCCCGGCTGTAACCGTGTTTTCCCGATTTTCTATTCCGTACGCATGGTACTGTGGACGTCTGCTATAGGGGGTCCGATGTGAGTTCAGTGTCACTTTCTTCACTCGTACAACTAACTGCATATAACGAAGGATCGCACTCCTCCTGACGACTCACTCGCTATTACGTCCTTCAAATCCACTTAGCTCGGACCCTTCCGAGTGTTGTTTAACGTATTCCAAGGTTCCACGGACTTTTCACTTGAGGCGCTTTTGAGCGTCGCCGAGTGAGCTATGGCCTATCTCGTAATTCTTTTCTTCCTCCCCTCGGTTGCTGCTGTCGGACCTAGACTATGTTAGAGCCTACTGCTTATCGCATTTTTAAACATTGCTGGAAACATACGTTTTGTTTCCAAACCCTGCTACGTTCTCTAATTCGATGCCTGCTGGGACCACGTCTCAGTCGCTGTTCAAAAAAGACGTATTAAGTTTTTATTGGATGAAGGTCGAGCGCATACGGACTTGTCTACTACAAATCAGTGAGCCCGACGTGACCATCAAAAAGCTGAACCCGAATAATGATCCCTTTTGTTTCGGCGCTTTTGTCTCCGTTCATTACGGGTTGAAAGTATGATTAACGTACCAGTGGCATCGGGACGGTGCCTGATAGCTCGAGGCGCAGTGTAGCGAGAAACTGAAATCAGCTCGACGTACGTCCCGTTGTCTCAGTCGTTTCACTTGAGGTCTTCCTGTTTCTCACAGAGCACACTGTCAATGTCATGCCAATTGATCGTGCAACGGAAGATTCCCTTGAAAGAGACTAATAAGTATATATAGAATTCATTCCCTATTCTGTATATCGCGTGTCACGTACTACACCAACACGCCTACCGGAACTCTATTTGCCGTCTTCTCTTTCGCCTGTTACTCCAGTTCACGTTCAAACTTTCTACCTGCTATTGTCCACGCATTTTTTGCTTTGTTGGTGCCCTGTGCATCAAAAATTGCATTCGGTCACTGCTATTCGTTACCGAATAACATACCTAACCGCTACGTATTGAAACCTGTGGGTTGTATTGTATCCCTTCCGGTATCTGTTTTATATTGTGCATTACCTGTTTCTGTTGAAAATGACGCGAGTCATATGTAACAGTGCTGGGACTCAATTGACTGAGGCAGCGAGCATTTGCGGCCGTTATGGATGCAAAATGTCCGTGCAAAACGGTATGCAATGCTACTAGTGCCGTAGGAGATATCACCTCAAATGCACTGGCCTCAACAAACATTTGTATAGGCAGCTTTCTTCTTCTACTTTGAATTTTATCTGCATGAGCTGCAGGGTAGACGAAGATCAAGGCGCCGCTTTGCCGTTAAGTAGTCGCTCACACGTTAAGAAAAGTGTAGCGACGCAGAAAACCTGCGACTGTAAGTGCGGAGATGTTCTTCTTAGCAATATACGTCCTTCTGTTTCTTCCATGGGGAATAGGATGAAGGAATACCAGCAGGCTGTGTCCTAAATGAAGCTGGAGCTCCAGTCGCTAAATGAATACATAGCGCGTGCCCTCCCTGGTGTCGCGGTTATCAAGGCAACTGCCCTGTCAACTTCACGTATGAGGGAGGCGGTGGCGAATATGAAAGAAAAGGCTCTCAGAGAAAGCAGTGTTCTTTTATGGGGCCGCTTCCTCATTACATCTTCATCAACCGAACTTATTAAGTCAGTCTTAGCTTCTACGTTCTCCCCGGATGTTACAGCTCTCTTACTGGTGGGCACATAACGCGTCAAAACCACTAAAATGTCCCTCGGCCTTTTGGTAACCTTGCTAGCCATGCTGAGTCCCGAGACAGTGATGGAAAAATCCTGGGGCTTTGAAATCCGCCAACGTCCAGCTGAAAGGCGTTTCTTTCGACCACTGTCGGCAAGAGAGGGTGAAACGAGGGCGGCAGACTATAACTAAGTCACGAATCATGGCAGACCGGAAACTACAACCGGAGACAAAGGTCACGGTTTCTGCTCCAATACTGTGCACACAGGCCTATATGCCAGTAATGGAAAGCAAGGGAGCTGATTTCGTAGTCCCTATCCCGACGACCGGCGCCCCAAGCAAGGGTAAAATTGTTCAAGATACCGTACAATTGCCCATCTCGGAGTTACCTGCACCAAAAGCCGCCAAGAGACCACACGGAAAATTTTCTCTTCCAAGAATTCGAAACGATGGGGGTCTGTTGAGGATGTCGCCTGTAAATCGGAAAGCATTTCATTGGCAGACCCCACGAACCATTTTTATCAGTGGCCCCGTGAAATCATGCACACGACTTCCCTCCAAACCCTGCATCTGACAGACGAAGAAGTCAAATTTTCCGTGGGTGAGAGCTTTCAAACACCCCCCTGATAAACGGAATTTAGCAGGTGTACATAGGTCGCAAGTTGCGATACCGGAAGCGCTGATCAAGCGTACTGTAGAGACGTTGACGTACGCCCATGCAGTGACGTCACGCCGACAGCCTCAAAGAGGGGCCATCAGAACCACTCGGCAGTACATGTCGAGCCCAACACCACCACCCTCCTCAATTCTAGACCTTCTTTCTCAAACTCTTCCTCACACTCTTTTTTCTCTGTTCTCTATAGGTCAAGTGGGGAATTAGCTCTTGAGTACACGTACACGAACTGTCCGAGTTTGTTTAATAAGTTACCGGAAATCGAGCAGTGAACTCAAGAAATACAACCTCACATTTTTGCCTTCACGGAGACCTGGCTTACAGGTGACATCAACGACAATAAATTGAATGTCCCCGGTTGTTCAGTTTACCGAGCTGACTCCGCCAAAAAGAGAATGGGGTTTACACAATTTTCCTTCAGCGGTGTCTCCCAACACCTACAGTTATCGGTGGGTTTCATTCATCGGATAAATGTCATGCTCCGTGCCCCCGACTGGCTCTGTGTTGCCGAGGCTCACTCCTCATTTGACGTCCCTGATGACGATAACTTTCCTGTACACTCAGACGACTTCCTAGACCAACAAAACTTCACTCATCTGCTCATAAAGGGCGACTTTAATGCATTGAAAATGAACTGGGCGTCAATTTCCCATGAGGAATGTGAAAGAGTATTCTCGACCCCCCTATCGACGCCGATACGATCGTGGACACAGCGTCGTTCTGGTCAGACTCCCTCCCCGCTCGACCAGGTTATCACTGATGAGAGCCACCTGGTAAAGAGAGTGTCCATCAAACCACCTTTTTGACACAGTGACCATTCTCTGCTCATCTTTGATCTTATCTGTTACTGGGCACAACAACCAGTGAGAAGGTCCACAGTCCGAAACTGTAATCAGGCTGATTTTAAAGGTCCGAGGAGCTGCCTAGGTTCATTACTTCTTGGCTATGGCTTCGTGGACCAGAACTACTGTGCACTACAAAGTGCATTTGAGAAAGCGGACAACTTATTTGTGCCGTACAAACTGTGCATCTTCTCTTATCGGCCACCTCTTTCGCGCAGGATACGTCGTCTCCTCGATGATCGTTCCGATTTATCCGCGAAGCATAAGATTACGAGGAATTTAGAGGACTTACGGGCATTTCATATCGTTCGAAATAAGTGTAGGTTGAAACTCCGTGAGCATACCAAATGCGTACAAGAAAAGATCCTCATCAAATCTCGTGGGAAAAAAGCTTTTTATCTAAGCAAATGCGACGTTTAAGAAAGAGTGAGCCTTCTGTTCTTTCCCTGCGACTGCCCGACTTGAAGACCTCATCTGACTCCCTAATTTTGGCCGAGTTATTTAGGGAATACTACGTGGCAATCTACAACGCCGTACCGCCGAACTGGCACCCTATCCTTCAGCAGCAAAATTTCCGGCAACCACTAGTTTCCGCCGGGTTTTCCGTGCTGGATGTTGAAGACCCTTTATTTACGGAATATTTATATAGCGCAATGGATCATGACAAGATCCATCTCAGAATTCTCAAAGAAGCAGCCGATAGTCCGGCAGAACCATTTTATGAGCTGTCTGAACAGATGCTCCAGACTGGCGTTCGCCCTAGCATGTGGAAAGATGCGACGATCACGCCCATATTTAAAACGGGTGACCGACACTCTCCGGCTAGCTATCGGCCAATCAACCTTACCAGTAATCCGTGCAGGATAATGGAGCGCTTATTAAAGAGCGCCATCCTCAACCATTCCTTAGCGAACCATCATTTTTCCTCTACTCACCATGACTTCCATCCTAATCGGTCATGCATAACTAATATGTTTGTTTTTATGGACAATCTGACGGAGGTCAGAAACAGTGGCTTCATCTCAGATACCACTTCTTCGACTTTGCCAAGGCTTTTGACCGTGTCCCACACGGCCTCATGAAACTCAAGCTGGAAGCCCATGATATTCAAGGGGAGGTTTCTCGCTGGATTGTCCCTTTCCCAAATAATAGGACGTGTAGAGTTAAAACCGGGTCAGACCTTTCCTCTCTATCTCCCTCTCATTTCTGCGGGAGTTCACCAAGGGCCAGCGCTAGGTGCTTTGTTATTTCTCATCTACATCAATGACATTCCGGATAGCATTTCCAGCAACGCTCTCCTATAAGTCAACGACATAAAAATCTGCAATGCCACTGATCCCAGTGCACTACAGACTGAACTTGACGCGATTAAGCATTGATAGGATGATTGGGGTCCCCCACTAAATGGCAGTGAGTGCGTACATTTGTCATTCGGTAGCGACTACGACAACGTCCTTGTGATTCACAGTGCATTCGGCACAACAGATATCATGGAAATCGATCTGAAAAAAATCGGGTGATCTGGCTGTCGTCTAACTTATCTTTTGCATATCATCACGAGACGGCGGCGATAGAAAAGATTTCGTCACTTAGGATGATTGAGCGCAGTTGGCAATTGTGTAATTCGCCGGTATGGTGGTTCAAGGCCGAAACGAGTTGGAAACGGCCACTTAGGCGCGAAAAGAGATTTTTCAAATTTTTCATGACATATTAAAATGCATATTACGGGACAAATATATAGATTTGATCGAATATACTAGTGGTGTTGTAATGAGAAAAACCAGGTGTACCTGGAAATTGCCCA
>LUCH01018391.1:0-14798 GCA_013368495.1 Paragonimus heterotremus
ACAAACTCACAAATGACAAATAACACACATCCATCAGCTACACAACTTCAGCAACACAACTCAGATTTAGGCGGTAGGAGATCATTCATTATGCAGGAGCGTACGTTGTGACAATGAAAACCAAGGACTCTGCGCGTTGACCCTCGTGTGTTAATATCGTCCCTGGAAACAGAGTGTAGAGGGAAGGCACTTGGATCTCATGGGGCATGGATCGAGTTGTCATTGCAGTCCTGGGACGGATATTACAAATGGAGTAGCTTGACTAAAACAAAAGTACGTAAAAACCAAGATCATCAAAAGTGTACACATAAATGCGACTATCAAAAATATCATTTATTATATTAGCTACATAGCTCTCCCCCAGAAGGCTACTAAGTATTACACAAGCCTTCGTTATTCCAGATAGAGAGGGGGGAAATATGGATGTTATGTCTTTCTGATTGATCACAGTTACAGGGTGATACACATCAAGATTAATGACATGGGGTGGAGAATGTCAAAGTTCAGAGTCGGTCGGAAGAATGGCCGCTGCGCTGTTAGTTTTTGTTATTTAGTCTTCCGTGAGTCTTCTCTATCGCAGCGGGCTGCCCAACCCTAAAAACTCTTGAGAGAAAAGGGGGTGGGTTTGTCCAGTGTTGTACGATAGGTAACTGGAGTTGTCTCTCCACGTACCATGTTCGGATAGTATGGAGAAGAGAAAACATAGAGAAGTACCCACACGACTGGTGGAAATGGATAACTCACCGTGTCAACGTATCCGGTCGACTAAATAGTTTCAGAGCCGATGACTTTTTGGACCCTGCAATTTTGAATGTCTGCCTTCGTCTTTTTTGTTCTTCTTCCTGTGTTCCTGCCTAAAGTTGATGGACTCAAGAGAGAAGAGGGTTAGCATGCGAATGAACCTGGTCCAGAACAACGCCGTTTGGGTTGCGGACCTGGTAACGCATCAGATAATAGCAAAGACATAAAATTCAATGCAAACACTTTGTTCGTTTTTTGGGATTTTGTATGATTGTGCGTACGTTATAGTGAAAAAACATCATTTCCAAAAATGAGAAATGTTAACATAATCCGCAAAACGTACTGGCTTGCGAAGCTTCCTATCAAGAAGATTATGCCTAGAGGTAGAGTGCGCACGGGTTGGGGTTGCGGGAGTTGCAGGGGGTTCCGGGGACGGAACGCTTTTTGCTTGCACCGGGGGTTCCCCGCGAGGAACGTTACTTGTCGACGGAAGTGCGGCTGATGTTACCTCCATGAATGCTGGTTTCAGCCTGTTGACAGAAACTACCTCGTGTTTACCGTTGCGGCTAACGGTGAAAATTTTCGTGTCTCTTGCGAGCACACGATAGGAGCCGGTGTATGTGGGTTGCAGTGATCGATGAAGGTCATCAGTACGAAGGAAAACATGTGTGCACGAAGAAAGTTTAGGGTGCACATGTGCAACTGATGAATGCTCCCTAGGCTGCACCGGGCGTATCTTTCGCATGTGGTGTGCCAAACGAGCTGAGTGGCTGCCGTAATCGTACGGTGCTGAAGGTGCAGGTGAGACGAGTTCACCTGATAACCTAAGTGTGCAACCAAAGACTAGTTCTACTGAGGTAGCGTTTAGATCCTCCTTAACTGTGCTGTGCAGTCCTAAAAGTACAAGCGGGAGTACCTCATTTCAAGAAAGATTAGCAGAGGCACTAGGAGCGGCTTTCAGTTGACGATGAAGGCGTTCAGTCATCCCATTTGCAGCTGGGTGATAAGCTGTAGTGCGAATGTGCCTGCATCCTAGCGTATTTAAGAGAGTTGCGAAATGTGTTTCAAAGTGCGATCCACGATATGTGGTCACCACTACTGAACAAGCGAATTGTGCCACCCAACGTTCCAGGAAGGCGCTGGCTACCGTTTCTGAGGAGCAGTTAGGCAGCGGTATGGCTGCATGCCATCTTGTGAAGCGGTCAACACACGTCAACAGATAAATAGAGCCATTTGAGGGTGGTAAGGGGCCCACCAGATCGACACGCACGTGATGAAAACGTGCGTCTGGCACAGGAGGCTCTTTGCATAACAGTGGACTTTGGAACGCTGGCATTGGAAGCAGGAATGACTCCAATTATGGATATTCTGGTTTACCTTAGGCCATACGAAACGTTCAGTGACAAGGTTAACCGGAACGCGTATGCCAGGATGAGAGAACTTGTGCAGTGTGTCGAACACCGTGCGGCGGAAAGATGCGGCCACTACAGGGCGAGGTGTGCCCTGGAAAGTATCGTAAAGGATTGTTCCCTCTGACGACGTCAAAGGTATGCGTTGGATTGTGAGAGAGCTCTTTTGACGAAGATGCTCTATCTAAGGATCGGTGGCTTGTGCGGCAGCCATGGCTGCCAAATCAATGCCATTGTCAGCAGTTGCGCTGAGGTTATGGACGCGTGAAAGAGCGTCCGCGACAGTGTTGTCGGTACCTGCGACGTGTCGTATGTCAGTCGTAAACTGAGAGATATAGTGCAGGTGCCTAACTTCGCTTCGGGAATGCTTGTCGGATGAAGCGTTTAGAGAATAAATTAACGGTTTGTGATCAATATAAACCGTGAAGGTCCTGCCTTCCACCGAATGCCGGAAGTGGTGGATGTCTAAATAGATTGCCAGTAACTCTCCACACTAATTAAACCAGAAAACTGTGATAATGGACAACGACGTTTATTGCAAGTAGATTGGGAAAGTGAGCTGTAACCAAATCACGACAGAAAGCAGAGCTAGACCAACCAGCTAGCAGGAGAAGGGGAAATTGATATTATGACCCTGGACAGCCGAACAAGCGAGCGAATGCAAACATGCAATCAAACAATGTCAGTAGTGTCAATGGTAAAAATAAATAGCAATATAGTTGGAATACGTGGCAATCCAAGATTGTTTCCACTGGAGTTCGCGACCATTTACAGCTCTGGTTTGAAGCGCCACCGTATAAGTTGGCGCGTCGCGGTCACTTGCGGACTTATTCTGATTAGTTACAATTGATGAACTGTAGGTAATTTGCCTAAAATTTCCATTTCATTATTTTGGAAATATTTTTAAACCTGGATTTGTGTCAAAATGCCCATTTTGCCTCTGGAACCTCCCCCAAGCCTATTACTTTCTCAATCCTCAACTACCAACAAACGCCCCATGTCAACTACTTAGCTTTTGTGACCTAGTAAAAAACTGAATGATGCCATCACTTGGGCATGTTATACAATTGAATGTTAGCAAGAGGTCTCGCCACGTGAACGGTATCGGATAGCACCAACTACCTACACACACTTAAGTGCTTAGACGGGTAAAATATAAACATTCCATTCATTTTTCCTCCTTTACGAACGGGGTCAAACAGTACCTTATGCTTGACCACTTGTCACCGCTTCATCTGTTTGCTACTCTGGGGTTACCTATCACAAACGTCTTTACCACTATGTGCTCACCCATCATTCCTTAAAAACCTTCAGGTAGCCCACGTAACCAAGCCTACTTCTCACGTACACTACGGGTGGACCACTGCCCGTGCCATACGTAACTAACAACTGATATAACTTCAAACTCAAGTAGTACCAAGAAATGCTCCATACTATGCTTGTGTCTGTTTGCCCCCAATGTGGCGTGCACATTCATCACATATGAAAAACATCCAAATAACTTAACTTGTCTTCGCTGTGAACAAAATATATGCGTGGATCTGTCGCCTTCTTTTTGGTCGAAACCAACAAGCGCGCAAGGGCAGGATGTGAACTGTGTAACACAGCGTGTGGCTGTATTGTAGACGCTGTCAACGTTTTCGTCTGCGTAAGTCGTGTGCATGGCCTACTGGGCCTTTGGCGCATGCTTGTTTCTTGTTGTTTCCCTTCACAAGACTGTTGATGGATCCCCTATTTCAAAAGGTCGCTGTCCTCCGGTGTCTCCAAGTTCCCACAAAGTTGCCCCACAAGCGCAGCGAGTAGTCAGAGTAAGGAAAGCCGGCTCGTATGTTACACAATACACAAGGCAGATTTCAAGTTGATCTCATGGAGCACTTCTGTAAGATTCTCCAGTTACGCAACAGCTTGCGTCAAATGTTCTCAGTGTCAGTGGTTACCATTAACTCGTCATAAACATTAGCAACGAGCAGCTTAATGTTACCAGTTTGTGTAGTGTGTTTGATCGAACTCCCGAAGTCGTCCAAGTTGATGACATTGAGTCCCCGATTTGTAGAATAAGGCTCATAAGTCAGACGATTAGGGGGGTAGTTGTGCTCTAACTCGAAAGAGCCCACAACCAGACAATCATTTATGCTGACCAGAAAAAATCGTGATATGGAACGGATTTCGCGAGAACTAAGTTGCCAAGATTTGCGAGAAGCAACCCAATAGAAACGTCGCACAACTCCACGCCTATTCGTACACCCTTTTACCTTGTACAGCAGTAACAGATCTACAGAATTATCATGGCATCATGTCATTTTGTCTTATCGTATTTCGGAACTGTTTCAATTTCCGGCCGGTCCGACGAACGTAAATAACAACGATGGTTTCCGTGTACTCTTCGAGACACTTCTGGAACTCGGGGGGTATGAAGTTCACTATCCTCAAAAATGAACTTTAAAAAGACAATATAACCCACGTCCTAAAAACAAAAATATACCATTGTGATAAAGAGGCACAATTTATGACGGGATGATATTTTTTGGATTAATATACATATATCCACTATTTTTTGCATCCACAGGCAGAAATTATTTCACACAATGAAAGTCACACCGAATTTTGAAAGCAACACTAACTAAGGTCATTATTAATTACCCGTCAGTCAAAAACATATACGGGCTAACAGCAAAAATTTCGATGTTTCTGATTTCTACACCAGGTACCAAGATAAGAGAGAGCAATGTGATGAAAAAGCTTTTATTCGACATGACTTCATCAACCACGGTGTAAAACTAAGCTTCTTTTGCTTTTACTCTACCGGAGTTGCTGACAATTATCCGTAGCTGGTAAAATTTCGAGCAGGTTGACAGCTGGTGGTAACGTCCACAAATTTTTAAGTCACTAAGTTTGGTGGGAAGCATGAAAACCTCTGTCTGCTGCAGGAACCATTTCGTTATAATGTTCGAAAAATTGACAACCAGGACGAAACGTTCGCGGTAATTTGACAGCGATATTTAACGACCAAACACGCAACGCCGGAAATTTCCTCGAGTTATTCTCTCCTGCTACTCCCCTTTCAGGGGTCAATGCAAAGGAAGAATACGAAAACGGCCCAAATGAATAGATCGATTATTCAACACTGGAGATATATGTCAAACTCTCACCAGACACGAAATTTTCCTTCTAACATTCCAATTCTGCCTACTTTTTCGTGCGGCATGTGCTTGTATTAACAACCGGTTGATACACGCTGATTGTTGTAATGTTGTTCCCCCTGGGTTCCATGGCCGTATCGTGGAAAGCGTGACTTGTGACCGTTGTCTTGTGCTCGCCGTTTGAGCGTTCCTTCGTTGGAAGATCCTCTCTACGTTTCAACTCGTGACCAGTCAAGTGCGAACTCGCATCCACCGTGTGTAGTAAAAGTGCGTTGATGAATTAGCCTTAATTTTGTATTTTTGTTAATAGGTGGGGTTGGCAGTGTATTATGAACGCACATATTAGGGATATCAAAGCATTCTTCCTTGACTTATGCAGCCGGTTATCCATGAAAAAGTTCGTGCTGTCTGGGATAAATTCAATTATCCATTCAACTAAATGGTGAAGTGAAAACGAAATATTTAATAACACCGTAAATCAGTAGTCGGAAGGTTATGATAGTTGCCAGGTGTCAAGTTGTCGTTAATCGACACGATCTGTTTGCGCTGTTTACTACTCACCTTAATCGTGCGTGAACTGGTTTGGCTTATGGACTTGAATCGATGGGTCAGTGACTAATACCTTGTATGCCTCACAGAAAGTGAAACGATTGGGCAGGGCAGGAAACAGACTTTGGGAACACTACCTAGGGTTGAACGCACTAACGTCTCTGCTCGACAGCCGAGTTAAGTAAAGTCGATGGTGCGGAAGTTTTGAAACACATTCTCCAAAATCCCGATTGGTTTGCCGCAGCCGGTTGCCTCTGGATCGGCTTCATTATAGATCTTATTGGTCCAGTGCCGAGGTCCAAATGTGATTGTCAGTATGGTCAGGTGGCCGCTCGTGTTGAGAGTAAGTCAAGTCACCCAACGTCCTCTGGACCCTCCGGAGTCAAGTACTTGAGGTGCAACGTTGGCGTAAGTTTGCCTTATGAGAGGGCGAACTTGCACTGTCCGGTCTATAAAAGCAACTACGATGTATCTGATTGCAATGGGTTTGGCAGCAACTCTTTGGGGCAACGCAAAGCACTTCCAAAGAACATCGGACGCCGTTTTGTTTGATTGAGAGCGAACCATGTGGGAGGTCTTGTAGGGTGCAGATGCGATCTGCGGTACCGAAACCTGGTCGACACCATCATACATTGGCTCATGAGGACAAGCCTGGGCAAATACCGGGGAGGCCAAGCTGTCCTTGTGCGTTGCCACATACAATCAGAACGAAGTATGACCAGGATTTGTTCCGATAGGGTTGGTCGCCCCAGAGACGTTGGTGACAAATACGCCTCTTTGGATAATGGGTCGGACACTACGTTGATCGATGAGTCTATTGCAAGGGCGATTGGGTTACAGGGACGGCCGTATCAGATGACGTTCCGTAACCCACACGGAACTTGTGCAACATCATGCAGTAAGGTGTCAGTTGGGTCGCAATCCTTGGATCAGGTGCATTCTGTCACAACTGGTTCAGTTTGTACTGTCGCTGACGCAGGCTAACACCGTCCAACAATCTGAAGCAGATAAATGGGCTCACAAAAAGGACTTTTCATTTAAAATCTTAACTAGAAACGGCGTGGGAATTCTAATATGAGGCGATCTTCTCGAAATACACGGGATACTGGAACAGAGACCGGGAGGGGGCAATGGGCCTTATGCGAGTAAGACCAATTTCGGCTGGGGTTCCCGAGGTCCATGTCGCGCCATATTCCAGAATGAGCACTGTGTAAACTTCATCGAACCACGTCAGTTCTCGCTGGATGATTCAAACCGAAGGAAGTGTAAGTTATATTTCACTACCGGAAGCAGTTCGGAGAAAAAGAGCTTCCTGCGGAGAAAAAACAAACTGGCTGTGATTGAACTCAGCGTACTATTTGAGAACGGTCACCCTGAGAAAGATTTGCTGTGGAAACAAGATAGTTGAGCATCGAAAAACAGTAAAGAGATGGTTGAGAAGTGCCTTGCTGCTCTGAAAAGAAGGTTGATTCGGGGCCCAAGGCTGAACGCCGGTTAATCGGCCGTGATACTAGAGCACATCAATGAGGGCTACATAAGTAAGTGTCACAAATAAAACGCGGAGGTAGCACCTACTACACCATCCTGTGCTAAACCTAACTAAGGCAGGTAGGCTACGGATAATTTCTGATTGTGCCGCTGAACACCGGGATATGTACCTTTCACGAAACATTACTCCAGGGTACGGATTTGAATAACCGTTTATTTGAAGTACTTACGCGTTTCCTCAAGTACTCCGCCGCAGTCTCCGTTGATATTGAAGGGATGTTCTTGCAAGAGAGGGTGCCGTGTCGCGACCGAATTGCACTAAGTTTTCTTTGATGGGGTCTTATTCGTTTGAAGGACCGCCGGATACTTACGGGCCGAATGTCCACCCCCCTGGGGTGACATAATCGACACTTTGTGCTAGTCTCGTACTATAGAAATTAGGTTTGGATAACCGGTGGAGGATCCTACCAAAAACTGCGATCGTAGTGAAAGGGACCTTCTACGTGGATGACTGCCTGGTGTCATTTGACTTAATATCAGAGACTAAGGCTGTGGTGGATGACCTTCGAGCGACGCTACGGTTGTGTGGGTTTAGACCCACCAAGCGGATTTCTGGCTGTAGTGAAGCCATTGAACATTTACTCAATGAAGAAATACTTATTGGTTTTCGGAATCTTGAACTCCACAGCTGTGAACGCCAACAGGCTCTGGGCGAGAGGTGGCATGAGGCAGACAGCTGCTTCCAGTTTCCAACCAGCCCCCTTGCACCAGCTACAGGAAAGGAGAAATAGTAAGTTGTGTGGCTTCGTTATACGGTCCTCGGAATTAGTGGCACCAATGTTATTGCCGGCTCGCAGGTTACTTCAAAACCCTTGTCACCTAGGCAGCGGTTGAGACACCGATGCAAAGAGGTGTGATCGGGTGTGCTGAAAATGTTAGCTGAACGATGTTGAAACCATAGACAGCATGGTTTTGCCCTGATGCATGGCTCGTAGAGCTTCTTTGGTAAACCTCGTCGGCTACAGAGCAGTCGGCCGTCTAAGGGTGGTTGTGCCGAATAATGTTATTCAGTGCGGATTTCTGATGGGTAAATCCAGGGTGATCCCAAATGAGGCAATTACGATAACAATGCTGGAGCTAGCGGTCTTTCAAACTGAGGCACCTCCCGGTTCGTGAATTGAAAACTCTACTAAATAGTGTACTGCGGACAGATTCCATAATAGTGTTGCAGTACCTACAGAACACTTCGCTGCGTTCCGAAACACTCGTTGCCGAACGTAGAAGGTTAATCCGCAGCCTCACTTCTGTCTACGAATGGATACGTGTGCCCTGAGAATTTAATCCAGTCGATGTGACGTCTAGGGGGGCGTCAAGTGCCTCGATCAAAGAGATGAAACTCTGGCTCTAGGGTCCGAGCTTTCTGTTGAATCCAGAGGAACAATCGCCGGAGTTGCCAACCTTCTCAGGCCTGGTAAAAGAGGACCCCGATGTTAGACGCACCCTCGCGGTTGTCACGAATTCTAACGTTAAATTTATGCCGGTCCAGTTAGCGCCAATATATTCTAGTTGGACGAAGTTAATGCGGAAAGCCTCTCAGTTATTACGTTGTGCTAGCTCTGTGAACGTGGTAATGTGTGCTAGTGAAAGTGCGTCAGATTAGGGCCTCCTCGTTTGTCCGAAGTCAATGCTTCTTGTCTCGTGCCTATATAATCTGAGCAAAAACGCGAGTTCCCCAAGAAGTTTAAGGACTTGAAGGTGTTCCCATTTCTTAAGGTGAGTAGACTTGGAAGATCGCGGCCAGCTTTGATGAATGGAGTGCTTTACCTTGGCAGTAGACTTCCGCCAGGGAATGGAGACGGTACAAACCGGATGATCATTCCCCGTCATAGTGCTGTGACTAGCCTTTTGATACGTCACTACCACGGATCCGAAAGGCATATGGGTGCCTAGCATGCGCTTGTCAACATTAAAAGACGGTTTTGGATTATGAGAGGTATGGCTGCTGTTAATCGAGTGTTAGCTGAGTGCTATAACTGTGAAAGGGTGTGTGCTAAACACCGCACTCAAACGTTGGCGTCGATCTCATCGATCGGATGATCGGCAGAGGGTTACCCATTCAGGTATTGCGAGATGAGATGTTTCGGCACATTCAACGCGCGTATAGGAAAAAACGAGCTGAAACGTTATGGTTGCATAATTTCCGGTTAGCAGACTGGTGACAGAAGTGGCCCCTTCCATCTCTGCTGTCTCCTATCACGTGGCCTTTATGCGAATTTTGGGAAAGCGGGCATATCGGAGGCCATTCACAGTGACATTTGTTCCAAATTTGCTGGAGCCGACTTAGAGCCAAAACGAAAATTACGACGTTTAGATCATTGTGCGTTGACAGATGGACTATCGAATCAAGTGGCCGATTGATACTCCAGTCATTTGTGGGAGAGCCCGGAAAAGTGTGATTCAAGCAATGAGACGAGTGCCGCTGTCAATAACACAACAGGTAATAAATGAAGTCCTTTACAACCACACGGTGGAAGTTGAGCGAATCGTCAACAACTGACCACTCGTGCTTGTTTATGACGATCCGGATACTTCTCAGGTGGTTTCTGCTATGGGTTTGCTCTTGTCGCTCTCGAATGTGTTCATGTGATTTGACAGCAATTGAGCAGTTTGCTGGCATGGTGTTTCAGGGCCGAAAGGGGATAAAAACGGCTATTTGAGCGCGGAACGAGATTTTCTACATTTATCCTGAAATATTGAAATGTACATTTCAGGACAAATGTATGGATTTTTCGGAATATAATAGTTGTGTTGCAACGAGTGAAATTGGCTCTCCCCAAAAGTTTTTCATATCCGCACTTTTGCTGAAAAAAATGTTTCGTATTTTTTCCGTTAAATTCATCACGTCGACCTTCGTAGTCGGTTTCGCGTTCTGAAAATGCTTCCATGGGAGTCATCACGGTGGAACACATAATTCCGTTCCACGCAAACGCTCGATTTTGTGTGGCTTGAAGGATGAAATGAATTTACAATCTCTGATCACAATGCGTTTACAACTTTTTTTCTACTAGATATTAAAATAAATACCAGTGAAAGCTATTCAACTACATTTGCAGGTTAGTTAGAAACCTGAATTACATGTTTACTCTGTTTCCTTGTGGATAGTTCACTTAGAAAACGACGGACAAATTGTCATCCATAAAAGCGATTGCATCTGACATCATCACGTGTATTTTTCTGTCTGCGGTCCATATGAAACGGTGTAAATAGGGGCAATATGTTTCACTCTACCATTAACAGCCTACGTGCTGTCTAGTTTATTGCATTCTGAATATGCTTGAGTGTAGCTTCTCACTTGTGTGTCGCTCGGTTTTCACGAGTCTGACGATTGATAGTCTGCTTTTACCGGCTGCAGACTTCACCGATGGTTGTCAGTGGTTCCTAATTTTTCGCTTGCCCACATTCCCCATCTTAGACCCCGCAGTGCAACCTCAGGAACCCCATGCTTGTTAGATCACGGATCATCAGTGTGTGATAGTGCGGCGCCAAACGACCGCACCACCACTCAAAGGTGTTGTTCACCCCGTTCATGATTTATGTTTTAAGCGCCGCATACCAGCCAGTATTCTGAAGGAGTTTGCCATTGGGGAACCGCCATGGTGACTGCAGTGGATTGAGGGAACTTATTTCATTGTTGAAATAGATGAATCACTATTCATGATAAGATATAACGTCGTTGATGTCACTTCCGAAAGGCCTGGGTACTTGATGACATAGGAACAGAGACTCGGAAGACGTTCGTGACAGTGTGCTTTAGGAACAGACGAGACATGGCCAACTTATTGTCAGCCATCCGAAGGCATATCCGAGGAAGCCGGTTACTTTACTTATACTTTTCACTTTCATCCTAACACCATCATAGCAGTGGAAAAGTGGAGAGCTCACAAAGCTTTGAGTGAAAGAGCTTACCGCGGAAACTGGAAAATCAACCACCCAACGAACTTCGTGGATTCGGGGGACAGGGTTATCCATACACAGAACGGATATATGTACGCCTCCGGACGGATAATGGGCACCGGCGTACACGTATTCACGCCGGCCACAGGTGAAGCATCTCCGCCAGCCCGGCCGCCCGATCATTGGAATTTCCGCTATTGGCTGGCCTTGTGCACAATGTTCGCCCTTTGTGTACGCGTTTCCGCGGGCCATTTGACCATGCCCACCACAAGCAAGCGGCTCTGAGTCACACAAACAAACCGTTCAACTCCGGGCCAAACGCGTTCCTCCCATTCCAACAGTTCAGCCAGCGTCTCAGTCTTGGTCAAGTTTTTAGAGGAGCGAAGGATAAATTCACGCTGACACTGTGACTGTCAAATTCATTCCAAAAATCTCTCTAAAGTAAGGCCTTCCCTCTACTCTTGTGTCTTCTTTGCAAACGTCAGCCGCGCAAGCCTCCTTAATTAATGTATATAATCAGTTAATCTTTCTGTACTGAGCTGACGCCATTCATGAAACTACCTCGGATGCGCAACAGCAGGGTGAATACCTGCAATTCTTCGTCGTGGAAAATAAGGTCGGTTCTCAAGATCTTCTTCGACATCGAAATCAGCCATTTTCCCGCATGCCTCATGGGAGATCAAAGTCAGCAAGACGTCCACCTGTCGGTCTGGGTGAGAAGTTTCTTACATAGTGGCGCACCTGAGCTTCCCATATGTGGAATTATTCTCTAAGTGTGTGTTGATCTGTCGCACGTGGCGTGCACGTTTGGTGTCCGAAATGTGCACTTTCTCAGCTTCTTGGGTGAAGTGTGATATCTCTTCGTTACCTGATGCACTGGACATCATTCAGAAATTAGGGTCCCACCGGGGGTACCAAAATTGTAACATCTCGATGAATCAGTCACGAGCGACAGCACATATACCGCTCAACGTTCGTAATCGAAACACGATAAGGTAACCTTCACACAAAATTAAAAGTCACGAGTCAATGATAAACGTGTAATAATATAAAACAGTTACCAAAGGAGATTTATTCCACATCGTGTCCTTGGTCATGCATACAGAGGACCCCACGGTCCGGAAAAAAGCCAGTAATCGGAAGCGGTCTCACGTTCGTTGGCAACTGACATCGGGTACTGGTTGATCATCTTGATTAACCCGGTGCGTGGACGCGGCCAGCTCGCCTATTCGATGACTTAGAAGGAAGCGGAAGGAAGTATTGTGGTCAAACAAAATAGTGGCACATTACATGTTGTTGCAGTTTGAAAAATGACTGTTCGCACCCAGTTGGCCGTTTTCGACTCTTTTCTGCCTCGAAACTCCACATCGGCGAACCACAAAATAATCGAGGTGAGATTGCGTGGATGTCACAGCAAAGATTGGAGACAAGCGCTGCACTTGTTTTTTGGAGATGAGGGTTGCGTGATTATCTACTTCGCTTACAGATTGCACCCTCGTGCGATTTCCAGATAGGCAATGTAGTTCGTCTTCATGAAGAGTCCTCCAAGGGTGTTCGGCCCTGTGGTATAATCATCGACATACTTCCTGGTGACGAAGGGATACGTGCTTGCGGTTACAGTAGGAATATCATATGGTACTGTAAGATGGGATATCAGATCACTGTTTCATAAACGTTTCCGCAGTGTAACACAACGTGATTACGGGTGAGGCAGAAGGTAAAGATCACTCTAATGAATTGGTCTGTCATAACTGGTCACTATGTCACCTACGTTTCATTATTTTTCCTGAGAATAGACTGCACTAATAATATTCGTTCTTACACCGGCTACTGCATCCGTTTCCATTGTTCCTGTTCAGTCTGAGGATTGTAAGTTTCTAAATGCCAAAAGTTGGCATGTATCGCGATACTGGTTCCCAGATTCGCACGCCCAAGGTCTCCCCAACCTTATATTAACGCGGATCGGAAGTCACAGTGGGAAGACGGTGAATCTGCAAACAAACTTTATTTATTCATTTACTCACCATTCACAAGCGGACTTCAACGCAACGATCAAGGGCGCTACGGAACTGGACGTGAGAGAACCTTCAGCACAACAACACGGCAGCCGCCACAGAGGACGTATGTCAACGGAAATTCCAGTTGACCTTCAGGATTCAAACAAGCGTCAGCCTGATTGGGCGGTGTTCCCAACGATAGTAGCTAAAACATTGCTATCCTAGTGAATGTAGCCTACAATAGTAGAGATGGCGCGGAATCATTATGCGGCTACGAGTAAAACTGCGATACCTACGCCAATACACTAACTTTGATGCTAGTGGTTTGTAGTAAATTTACATTCACGAGGTAATGTGAACCGGCGCGATGGTACTGGCAAGGCAACTCTCACGTCGCATGGGGTTTAGGATTTTGGTACGTCGAAGGTGATCTCACTACATCAGCCCCCTCTCGAAGGGTGACTAATATAAGAAGCCTTCTGCCTATGAATTTCAGTCCTGAGCAAAAGCTGCTATCTTGCTGGCCAACCGGGCGCGAACCACCCAACCTGAAAACGCCTCCTGAGGACGTGACATGAGGTGTGATTTTCTCACTGCGCAGGTACATATTGCTACGGCGTTCAAGAGTTTCTCCTTGGGCCCAGTAACTGTTGCTACGCGTTGCGTCAGACCTAGAAATAAGGGAAGGTGAAGCACCTGAATGTTAGAGAAAAAGGCAGATACCCACCGTAACTCGTGTCCTGCAGCGCCTGAGGATATTTGAAGTTATGTGCAGCATGCTTCTGTGCAAAACAAGCTGGGAAGGTGTACCTACGAAAAACTGTTAGGTGCTGTTCGACAAGAGCATGAAATACACACAATGAATTGTCAACTTTACAATAAATATGAAACAGAAAAATGCAAACTACTCGAGATAGCGCGCGGGATAATGGACGCGCCACCCTGAACGAGTCGTAAGTTGAGGAGGGATTTCGTCGCGAACGGATGCGGAAGGCAACGCTGGGACTAAGTCGGAGGTTGGAGTAAGTGGAGATTGCTAGGATGACGCTTGTGTTGTCATACTTGGGGGCTGATTCGATGAAACCAGGTTTAAGACGGTCAACGGAGACCATGCGGTTTTGATCAAAACTGTCGATCAAGTAACCTTTTGCAGACCGTTTAATGGCACGAAAAGGCCCTTCATACGGCTGCTGCAGCGGCTTCTTAATAGAGTCTGTTCGCAGAAACACGAACTCACGAGTGCTGAGTTCTTTAGGAATGTAAGATGAGGATTGTTGAATACTTGTAGCGCTCGCTTGTAGTGACCGCATGTGATTGGCTAATCGGTTGGCACAGTCTTGAGTGTCGACAGCAACTTTGCCTGACGGTTGAAAGAAATCAGCTGGAATGCTTAAAGGACGACCATAGGCGAGTGAAGCTGAGGTCGTGCTGTCATCCTTGACAAAATTGCGAATATCCAGTAGAACTAGGGGTAATGCTTCCGTCCAATCCATCCGCTCGTGAGCACGTAATGAAGCCTT
>LUCH01018392.1:0-14630 GCA_013368495.1 Paragonimus heterotremus
ACGCTTGTTCTGAGGGCCTTCCGGTTTTGCAAACTCCCATATAGGTCGTCAAAATCAAACCACAAACGCGTACACTCATTTGCACGTCAGAGATGCATTCGCATACATCATTGTCATTTGTCTTGGTGGAACTTCTGCCGTAGCGCGTGCACACTATTCCAATAGTCTCTTCATGTCCGTCGTCTTCCTGGAGTTCGGAGTTTGTCCTTTTGCTCCTGAATGTCGCCTGTGGGTAATATACTACTTGTGAGTAGTATACTACTCACAACGAAACTGCTTGTCATACAACACTAGTAACTCTTAAATACGGTTCATTTGTCCAACTAATGTTCACCCGTCAATTCGGCTCATATGCATTTAAATTAACGGCTGTTGTTTGCTTAGGTCTACTCGTAGTGTGCGTTCAAATGTTTACTTGTCTCCACTATAATGCTTCGTTGCTTTGTCTGTTTATCGACTATAGTTGTTACCCCATCATTTTTAGTGTTGTCATTTGTCTTGGGGAACTCGGATTAAGTGTGATACTTCTTATCACAAATATATTAAGCATCTAAATAGTAAACCGCTTAGTAGGCGTGCGTTATGGAGTTTCGCGAAACAAACCGAATCTGTGATAAAAGATAGATGGACCTTAAACTTTGGTGTGCATATTGATTCATCTAGCCGATGTGTTCACTGTTCTAAATCTGGTATCGTGCTCTTCTAGGGACAATTTAACAGCCCCTTTCTGCAATTAAAAAAAGTGATGTAACGTTTGGGTTAAACGAATAAAATGCTGTGAAAATGACCGTTTCAAAAGGTAATATATCTTAACTCTGTGTTTGATTCAACGTCTCGCCAAATTAGTATGTATTTTTTGCGATAAATAATACAAAATGAAAATATTTTTATTCCGTACTAAGTTCCGTTTGTAGATGTGGTATATTTGTGTACCGTGAGCTAACATAGTATACAGTAATCGTGTAATGCCGACACTGCACACGATTTGGCGAAAAAGTTTATAACTTGTCGAATTACGATTCGGAAATAACCTTATCGATGACGCCATGTATCTTAGTCCATGACATGTGCTACCTTTTCCATTGTTCGAGGTTTAGAACATAAAACCGAAATGCTGTATGAAAAGCAAAGTTCAGTCTCCATTTATCAACCGGTTCTCGTCTCTAATCAGTGCACAACAAATGATGTCGCTTCTCATAATTATTAACAAAACATCCGATAAACCTGTAGTGGTCAAGATGAGCTACTGAATAGACTAGGTAAATGAGAGTGTACGTCACTAATCTAACAGTGATAACGAAATGGACGAATGAGACAAATTAGTTGCAAAGTTCCAGCAAGTTATGGTAATCAAAAGGGTTTGACTCACAGAAAAGTGTTCACAAGTGTTCGAGAAGACCACCACAATATTCCAAATTACCAGTATCCAGAAGTGGGTAATATCACAGAGTTGCCGTGGACTGCTGAAGCGCGATCCGAGAAGCAACGATGTTCGTGATACAACGGAGCTTTAAAAAAATTGGATGATAGATCCGTGTAGTATCGTCAAACGAATGCGCAACGGAGAGAAGAGCAGACCGATGTGCACAAAATTTGTATTGTATTTCAGGGTCACTTATCAATTTGAACAAAATGCAAAGGTGATACGAAAGGTCGCTGTACAGAAATGAAGTATTGTTTGCAAACAAAAATAAGGAGATCTCTACAGACTCAAATTAAAGCACGTTTGGGAGGGAAAACGAAAATTTAATGGTCTGACTATGTTAAACGTCTACTGCAACACTGAACAAAAGAGACCGGTACGAAGAACTATGAGAAAAACTTGGACCATAGTGTCAACTGTTCAGCAGGCTGTAAGTGTGCCTCTCTGAAGTGTCATGCAGTCGATGTTCAAGGCTACATGCCCTAGCCTGTCGTGTTATCAGAAGTTGATAGACAGGCGTTATCCGTTTTAATCGCAACTTTCCTCGAGAACAGACATTTCTGTCGAAATATTTTGAATGCAGAGGTTGAAGTAAATATCAAGCTTCATAACGTTGTGACTTGTGTAAAATCTTCTGTTCCAAATTAAACAACACCGTCGAATTATAGGACTATTGCACACACGAAAGCAAATCAACTATTGCAAACCATGCTAACATCGATACGAAAACAGGGAAAGACCAAACACAGCAGTGTCATGGGGACCAAACATGCAACAGCAACGCCACACCACACCAACAGCAAGAATGACAAACTGGTGCTAGCAAGCTGGCATTTAAAGATTAATGATAAAACCAGGAAGAAGACTATTACCAATTGAGTGATGAGTAGTCTGTATTACTGATAGTGGACAGAATGAGTACAAGTACGCAGGTTGACAGTCACACATACGAACGGGAAAGAGAGAACCCAGATGCCGCAGAGGTAAATTAACAGCTCTCACTGTAGCAGTTGCACAGTATTATGGGTAAGGTAGCCCGATTCGTTCAGCATTAATTTTCCGGAGATAGGAGAAGCAGGAGGACGGAGTTCAGACATAAAAGCATGGGCTTCAGAATGACTCCTGATATTTTCTTGAATTCCGTTCTGGGATTAGCTGATTCCTGTGACCCATACATCGTTCCTACTATGCCGAAGGTTCTCGACTGTAATTGAATTACAGCTTGTTTCCATCCATTAGTGTAAATGAACGAAGTCCACCTCGGATTGTAGTTTGCACTGACTCGAAATGGTGCCTACAATATCTCTTGGTCGTCACCTTGAAGCCTACACGCCACGACCGGTTTCGTCATTATTTAGATTCTCCGGGCAGAGATAATTTGAATGAGGGACCGATCGTATTATACTTGTCATGAACAATCATTTGGAAGAAAGCCGCGAAGTTACTAGATCACTGCACATAAGAAACTCCGAATATCAATAGAAGTGGTGCTTTGCTCCAAGACAGGACTGACTGACACATATCCCGGTCTGATTCCTGTATCCTCATTTAAACCTCCAAGTAAGCGCTTCTCTTAGTTGTCACGCAAAACGTGACATTTGTTTTGACTCACAGAATTAACGAAATCAGTGTTGTGGGTAGGATTAAGAACTTAGACTCTGTAACCCAGGCTTTGAACGTGGGAACACCTAGAACCTTACAGTAAACTTCCACGATGTATCTGAAGTTCAGACAGACTAATGAAAGTTTGAAACAGTGGTTCCCACTGATAAACTTGAAAATGGCCAATAATAGCGTGTAAGATGTCTTGCTTATTGACATTTCGTTCGCATCTCATCGGTTACTTTTGCGAAATTGACATACAAATTATATAGCGAGGGGGCAAGCAGCTAGGCAAAATCGATCTAGGTATTGATAAGAAACTTCAAAAAGCTTAAACGAACATACTAAATGAAACGTTGTTCTTGTGTGAATATGTGAACACCATCTTACTTGGTTGACCGCCAGACAACGAAAGATTTCCAATGCAGTTTTGACCCACCCTAATCGACTGAGATCACACAGTCAATGTGGTTGTTGTATTTAAGCCGACCCACTGAGTGGCACGCGCTCACACCAGAGGTGTGAAATGTCGTACCCCGGCCGCTGAGAACGCTTTCGGAATCCGACTGCGAAACCGTGGCCTTCCATCACTGGAACAAGTGACGCGCACCGCAGTAACCGTATCCATTACCCCAGATGACAATGCACTGTCTCATGTTATTCTCTCCTGAAAACTAGTTTCATACTCATTCCCTTGTATTTAGTGTGAAGATGGCACACCGAAAACGAAGTTGTTCGTTGCCTTCTGGCTTACGATAGAACGATCAGATACTTTTGATAGCAAAAAATGCCATTTTAAATTTACCTGAAAAAAAAAATTTGGCATTAACCCTATAGCTTTCATAAAGCAGCGACAACAACGTATGCAAGTTTCCAATGCTGTATGACGTTTGGGCAGGATATATTGTTGGTAAACAGTGATTACAAAAGTACAGGAAACAGTAAGAGTTTTGCACTCGCCCAGCTTTGGTGGTGCACACCGCTACTGAATCTACGTGAATGAGAAATAAAAAACTGACACATGTTAGATTTTACTGTTTGTGCAGGGTAAGTTTAAAATCTGAAAAAAAAAATGTTGAACTGTAAACTTCAGTGTGTCGGATGGTTGTGAGCAGTGGTGGTAGTGGTATTGTTTGTAGCTCGGGTTGATGGTTTTGATATTGGTATGTTCGCCGAGCTTGGCATTTGGGTTGCAAACGTTTCATCAATAAGCGAGGCAACATCATCAGTGCGTAACTGTTTTAGCGTACAGTTTTTGAGCGTGGTGTTTGGTGAAGTTCGATGGATGTCTGCTCTTATCTAGTAGAGCAGATAACTGATGCCCATAATCGGTTTCAAAAATATGAGAACACCGTGACAACTAGAAGAGACTGCAAGCAAATAATAGGCGAGTATCAGTGGCAGAAATTAGAGACAGCGATAGAACAGCGAGTAACAGGAATTGAGAATAAGAAGAGAATGACACTAGAAGCCAAACTATCAAAATTGACGAAGAAGATTGTCAGCACAAGCAACTACACGTGGATCAAAAACCTATAAAACCATGCACTATCTAACGACGAACAAGACGTCTTTGTCAAAGGACTCAATTTCAACACGAGAGACGCAACAAACAAAGAATACTTGCAAACTTAGAACACACAATGGAATCTAACGGCTTGCCAGAAGAGGCACAACATCAGATCCAACAAACCATCGTCCCAGTCATGACAAGCAGCAGGCTATTCAATAACCTCACCAAACGCGAATAACGATCATTGAACAACCCTAAAAAGAATGACAACATCATCATCTTGCCAGCTGACAAGGGACAGATGACAGTTGTCGTGGACAAAGCAGATTACGTGGAGAAAACAAAACAGCTGCTCAACGACACAACCAACTATCGCCTACTCAATGCTGATCTTACCACAAAACTGGCTAACAAAATCAACACCACACTAAAGACACTAAAAGCTGCGCATGAGATAAGCAAACAGGAGCGCTGAAAAATGCAGCCGAATGATGCAACCACTGTTCAATTCTAAGGACTATGAAAAACACACAACAATGGTATCCCACTGCGACCAAGTGTATGCCTACCGGGAATACCGACCTACAGTTTGTCCATAGACCTGTTCAAACGGCTACGACGTCTCATCGATGGATCAGAACTTTCCGCCAGCAATGCTCTGCAATTCTTGTGCAGACTGAAAAATATCAGGATCGAAGAAGACGAAGCAATGGTCTCGTTTGATGTCACAACACTCTTCACGTCCATGGACCTCACCCTAGCTAAAAAAAACACCACGAAAGCTACTAGAAGAAAATCCCCGATCGAATGAATCACTGAAACCGGAAAGCACATGCAATCTCATGGAACTATGTTTGTCGACATACTTCAAATGCAATGGTCAAGTCTACGAACAACTTAAAGGAACCCCAATGGGCTCGCCCATATCTGGATTCATCGCAGAAGCGATCATGCATAGGTTGGAGAATATCGCCTTACCAGTGATCAAACCAAAACTCTGGATAGGATATGTTGACAATACGCTCGTTATCCTCAGATGCTCAATGATAGAAGACACATATAGGATGCTCAACAACGTTTTCAACGATATTATATTTACGATGGAAATTGAAACCGACAACCAGCTACCTTTCTTGGATGTACTGATCAGCCGGAAAACTGATGAAACACTGGAAACCTTAGTTTATCGGAAAGAAACACACATGGACCAACTCCTTAGTTTTCACAGCAACCACCCGGTCTGCCATAAAAGGAGCTGCATTCCAACTCTGTTCAAACGAGCTGTAACACATTGCAGCACCGCAAAGATTCGAAGAAAGAAAGAAAAATACTTGTGCCGAGTGTTTCTTCGCAAGGGATACTCACGAAGTTTCATCAGGCGAAGCTTACTGTAGAAAAAAAAAGAAATTCGAATTCCACCGAACCATCAACGAAACCAACTGTATACCATACATCAGAACAGTGTCAGAAATGATCGCAAGACTCCCGAGACCACATGGTATTACGCTAGCACACAAACTAACGCCAACGTTGCGGAGATTACTATCAAAACCAAAGGAACAACTCACACTCGTCGACAGAAGAAACGTCATTTACAAAATCCAATGCAATGACTGTGGACAACACTATGTCGGCCAAACCGGACGGAAGTTATTAACACGAATATGTGAACGCGAATTAGCTATCAAGAGGCAGATCAATTCTCTTTGGTCTCCGTCCACGAGAATGAAACTGGACACACCTTCACCTTGGATACCCCAGAAGTCTTTACTCAGAAGAAAATTTATCGAAGCTTGGTATTCGTCAGCTGGATCAATAAACAAACACATTGACCCAGACAAAATCTATGAACCAATGCGAACCAAGGATTTGAAGAGATACAGACACCACCAAGTCCAAATGGCGGTAAAACCAAACAGAGCAACTTGAACAAATCAGATTGAAGTTGAAACGGGACAATGAATAACCAGTCAGATGGAATTTCAAAACGAAAAATGGATTCACCCGATCAATTCACAGGGACCCACCAACCAGATCCGAGGTCAAAGTTCGACAGCAGCAGAGAACACCCAATCAGATTCCAGGCCAAAGACTCAAGAACTGCAAAAAACAGCCAATCAGACATCGGGTCAACGAGAATCAGCTAATGGTAGATCAGGTCAGAGATCAAAAACAATAGAGAGCGACCAACCAGAATTAAGGTCAAAGGATCAATTTACTTTACTGTGTGAAAGCAGGCATTCATCGAACTTCACCAAACACCATGTTCAAAACCTATAGGCTAAAATAATTACGCACTGATGCTGTCACCTCGCTTGGTTATGAAACGTTTGCAACCCAAATGCCAAGCTTGGTGAACATACCAATACCAATAATTCAATGTGATTAGATTCATGTGGATGACTGAAATATACATGTACTGATACATCACACTTTTGAGTTGCTTGACAATTGGACTGCCGAGGAATATTCAGTATCTCCAAAATTCCGCAAACATTTATTTGTTTGAGATGTTATGATCATGCGCCTCCATCTTTATGTAATAGTTTTGCTTCATTATCAGAAACTTACGTAGGTTGCTGAACAGTATGGTCGGCACACAACTTGAAAATCCGAAATATACAGAGACATCAATTATGAGGATTGTTATTTTGTGTCTTCGTTTTTCCGGAAAGCCTGATTAATCTGCCAATTCGAGTTTGTCCGCTCATTCTTTGTAAGACGGTTGAATTGTATGTAAAATCTGTCAGGTCTGCAGGCGTCATCTTTTATAAGTTATATCTAACCACGGCATACTTTTGCTCGTTTTCTGAGCGTTTATGCAATCTGTTTTATCTCAATTTTTGGCGATGTGAATGATTCTCTGAAGAGCTAAGTATTGCCAACAATTACATTTCGTGTTTCTGTTGGGAAGTGGTTAAACGTTCGTGTTGAAGATGAACAATGAAACCACAGTGATCATGAACAATGAAGTGGGTCTATGAAGCAACCTGTCGAAGTGAGTAAGGTAAGAGCTAACAGAAGCTTCAAAAAGCAGTTAATCATTAAACAACGTTCTTCATCTGCAAATATGTTACTGACATCTTTCGTTCCGGGTTTGTTATTATACATGTGGGAGTGCTTATGTTAGTATCGATGAAGCACATACCATCTGTTTAACTCCGTGATTCATACATTCCTGTGCTACTCTCACCTTGCGTTCATGACAGCAGCGAACTTTCACATAATACTACTTTTGATCAGAGTGAAGCAAGTCAAAATAACTGAAGTCATCTGTCCATCTTCACCTGAAAACTGTATCTGGACTCACTTGAAACTGTTGGCCTGGTCGATGTTTGCGTTGATTGTGTGTCATTTGCTAACTCCAAGATGTTCGCGTGCAAAAACCTAGGGATGATCAACTTATAAGAACTCTACATCGTGTATAGTGGCGAAAGGAATTTAATCTTACAATGTTCTACATAGAAATTTTCGTAGCAAATAGTATGTAAGATGAACATTTTACTATAAAAAAGCGATAGTAAATCTGCAATTGAGTTGTGTTCACCTTTAAACAGCTGAGATATAAGTAAAGACTGTCTTACATATTTCAGCAGTAAAGGTTTCGGAACATAGGCAAGGCTAAGAGTTTCGTACTGAACGTGGAGCATTTCCAAATTGTCTCACATTAAAATGTTTTTCCGACAGGTTCTCACCAGGAGGTTTTCTCCGATATCGGACTTTCAGTAAATTGACGAAGACCACACTTTTTCCTAGGATGAACAAAGTCCGTTTTATATTGACTTACACCAACGTTTGGGCATTATTTGTTATAGGTAAGTTCTCTTTCACACCCGAAATTCGATATATGCGGAACACTGGGTACAGACTGTATGTTACTCATCCGATGTTTCATTGAAGAATTTGTTTTCAAAGAGCTTCATGGTCAGTTATCTTATGCTTGTTTCTATTCAGATAGATGCATTTTATTACATAGGTCCAACATTTTTTGTATCACGAAGATAGCTTGAAAACAAAAGTCGAACGTATGTCTTTATTATGATGTCTTCGATGGGATTGCACGGTGGCTCAACTGATACGTATGTATGCATGGTCAATTGCACGGTAGACCCGAAAACTCTTCCGATGAATTAGATCAAAGAAAAGTTGCAGCAACATACCTTTTAACAGGCAGCGTATTAGATGGACTGGATACATGTTGCCACTGGTTCTATATAACCACGAGTAAATGAATTATCGGCATTAGTAGTTGAATTTTTGTAATCGTCTATGTTACGTATAATTTGCGTAGACAACGACGCTGTTTACGGCTGACGTTGAAATGATAAAACTGGTTGTTACGATTTGTTTAGTGTCTGGTATGTTAGTGAAGTACTGCAGAGTGTTGAGTCTGTTTGCAGAAGAAGTATCTCATTAGTTTCTGCACACCCGTGGTATTTGTCATTTATTTTCGAATTTTATTGTTTATTAATCTGCCGGCGCATTTTTGAAACTTTTCCGAACCCAGTGATTTTAAATCGTCTCACCACTGTCTGGATTCGGGTGCTTTAGCGATCCTATCCTCTTTGTCCACTTCCGACTATTTTATGAGAAGTGCAACATACAAGCCAGCCGCTTCCACTTTGATTGTCCGCTACAGTCGTGGACTAACCTTAGGGCGACTTGGAAACACCTGGAGACAGCGTTCTTCCAAAGTAGGGGTTCCCACAACGGTCCTGTAAAAGGAAACAACACGAACAATCATGAGCCAAAGACCCAGTAAGCCATGAACACGAATTACACGAACTAAAACTCAACCGGCGTCACCAACACAACAGCACCCTGTCACACAATTCAAATCCAGCCCGTGCGCGCCTGCTGGTTTCGATCACACGATGCAGAAGCATGCATGTCTCCATAATCTTGGTTGTTCCTTGCCCGAATACTGTGACTTCCGTCCACATACTAGGTTCAGCACAGCTAGTAATAATAGTTATACTGAACTGCAACCGTACGGCTTGCCTAGCTAATGTCTGCTTATAGTCTCTGAGGTACACCGTTGTACCAGGGAACAAGTGAACATAGGAGCTATGGTTATTGTGTCACAACCAGTAAAATGGTCTTTGCCACTTGCTTTGACAATACGAAAGAAAAAACCAAGTAGCTGTGATTAACAGAAGCCGAAAGTTATCAGGTAGGCATTCCTGACATAAGTAAGGCTTAACCGTAGCCTGAAGTTACCAGTGTACACTCCATGCCAACCCACTCAGTCAGTAGTCAGTCAACATGCAACATTGACGTTGGGCTTTAATGGGTTATCCGATGTAATTCCGAAATGAATTGACTGTAAAAAGTCTGGACCGTGGATAGGTTCCAACCAGAGCATCACCCGTATACACTAACCAGCACGTGCTCTACTGGATCCGGCAGAAGCCCAGATTCGTCATAACTGAGTGTCTACTAGTTTAGAATACATGCCACACTAATTAACAACTGTATGATTCCCATAAACACTTTACTGCCCAGGTGATTGGAAAAAGCTTTCGAATGAGAGGTCAGAAGTTGATTGATGTGCACCCATGTTGTTACCAACTTACGGTTGCTCAATCAAGTTTTCAGTCCATCCGTGACGTGAAACGTGTAAACCAATAACGAAATTCCATTGGTTTGGAAGTGTTTACATTACACTCATTAATTCTTATCAGTTGTATTCTCAAATCACATCCTCGTGCACGACCGTGATATGGAAAAATGTTCACTTATTGGTAAATACTGATTACTAGCAGCTTGCAAACGTCTATAATTAACTGTAAATCCCTGACATGATATTCTGATATCCACGATATTGTGAGCTAATGGTGCATGGTGATTCATTACCACTGTGAAGCGTTTTAGTCTTGTAATGTGTAATATCCAGGTGTTCTCTGATACCATCTATAAGAGAGGTGTTTGCGCTACCTGCATTGTAACGAGTGATTTTTCGATCTTCTTCTGTTAGTAACGCAAAACTGTCCCAAACGAAAGTTGGGACATGTAAATGTAATACCTTATTTTTTCTGTCCTCATTAGTAAAACTGGAACTTTTTAGATCAGTTTTGGAGAAAGCATTGACGAAGTATTGAAGGAAATTATTTCGCGACTGTTTGGTCCCGACTCCCCCAATAATCTTTGTAACTAAGGTAAAATTGTAAGCATAGCCTTTCAGTTTGAAGGTCTTTCTTCCGAATAAATAAGGTATAAGTGAGTTTTCAAATGTTTTCATTCCCGGAGTTGTACTGCAGTACGTTAAAATGGTAGGATCACGATTGTTAATAGAGCTTCGAAAGGCCTGTTCAATCCAGGTGTTTGCCGCGGGGACATCTTAAAGCCTTTTTCCAAGTTTTCCCAAAGGATGACATGTGAATGAGGTGCAATGAAAGAAATAGCCCACGAGGTGTACGGGATTTACGGTGCATTCAAGCCATTTCCAAGGATAGGATTTTTTACGTAGTCCTTTATTTCTATAATCATTTACCACTCAGTTAAGTTGAAGTTAAGTACTTGATGGTTCGTCACACAACACAGTTCACAACTGGCTGTAATAAAGGAGGGACAGTTCTAGTGTTTGGACTGTTAGCGTTAGCTGTGATGTTAGTCTACCGCGAAATGGTGCCAAATCTGTATGCGGTTTGCAGTCAGTATACGTGATGGAGCTGTACTGCAACACTGTGAGTGAGGATTCTGATTTCCACGAAACGAGGTATGGGGATAGTAATGGATTAAATAGTAAGATTCACAATATTTTAGCCGCGATGTCATAGCTCGCCTTGTGTTTTACAAAGTATTTAGTGGCATACGGTTTTTGCCTTTAAATTCAGTTTGTTCGAACAGGTTTGTCTTTGGATTGATTGTAGTTATAAGCCAAAGAGGAGAACGGGATACACGACATCTACTTTCGGATAGCAGTTTACTTTTATTTTGCCACCAGACCCATAAAGAAAACTAAACATGGAGGAATGAAACAAATTGTTTTTGGCTGTGTTGTGGTCTGAGTTAATGCTGATGTCACAATATCCAATACTTTTAAAAAACAGAGAAATTTGACGTCCATTTTGGATAGGAATATGAAACCTTAATCACTCAATGAAGGCGACTATACTGTCATGCAAATTGCATTCATTTGGACGAATAAACAATGCTAAATCATAACACAAACTCAGCGAAACTCTAATATGCTTTTGTTGTATTTGACGCGGGGTAGTTTACCACTCAGATTTCGTATTGATCGAATCTAGCGGGGATGTACTGTGACATGGTTACCACGACAACGGAAGCTTTCAGGATAGACTAATACTAGATAGGGCAGACTACTGGAGCGGGAATACATTTTGAGGCCTTCACACATTGTTAGCATGATGACTTATTCCGTTTCCTACCTAGTTATAGAAGTGAAGCTATCAGTACGACAATCAGACAACTAGGCCCATACATAACACACCCAACGACAAAATAGAAATAGCACAATAACTCTGGATTTATTTTCATAAAATGCAATCTAGAAAGATGCTGTTTATGCGCTACTACCGGAGCTCACTGACACTGATACTACCCAGAACTATTCCGGAAAAGGTTTATTGTAAACCTTTTGATTAAGACTCAATAAAAGTAGATATCACAAATATACGTGAAATTGTTCTGCATTTCTAGGGTTTACAAATAGCGCAAGTGTTGCAATTGAAAAGTTAGTGAACAAGTAGTGACACCTACCTTCTGGATTACGCTGTGGCAGTCTAATCCAGCCAGTACTATCTCATCTCTATTCAAATCACAATAACACAACGGAATAACTAGGAAACGGGGACACTTTGGTATCCAGACACGAATATAAAATGCATCTGACTGGAAGGTATAAGAACCCAGGGTGCTTTAGATAGTAAATGGAGGTTGAGCGTTTAGATGGTGACTAAACGATAGAAACTCTGTAAAACCCCTCCATGGATGAGTGAAAAGCAGGCGAGTTGAGGAGAAGTTGTAGACTGTCCGAAGCACTACCCGACCAATGTGTTCCGGTCTCGTAACCAGGCCGTTCGAACACTGCAATTTCAATTTATCGACGCAAAAGAGTCAGACAATCACATACCAAAATATCGACAACAGACCGTGATAGAGATATGAGGCCAGATGGTCGGTAAGCAAGAGGTCTGTTAAACCAAATACTGTACGGTAAATAAGGTGGGGGTAGATTGAAAAAAACTTGGAGCTGACGACCAAAACAAATGCAATAGACAGCACAGTCGTTGGGAAACAGATAAAGAGATCAGCCAGTAAGTATGCAATTTATTAAAAATACTAATTCCTATTTCATTCTAACTGAATAAATCAACGTAGTAGCTCAAGTCCAGATTGAAGGCTATTTCTCTAGATTTTGTGAAAAGGAGGGTGTTTTTTCCTAATCAGCAGCGGATCCGGCATCCCTTCGAACGGGACGTATTTGTTCTTTTTTTGTGCTAGTCAGTGGGGTTCAGTTATGTTGGAAGATGAGAACAAAATAAGTTAGATGGGGCCGCGGCATAGAGATAACATTGATCCATTCTGAGCCCGCTGTTGTTCATGCAATTTTTTCTTAGATTACTTACCAGTTCTAAACACCCATCATTACTTTACGTCGACAACAGTAAAATATGGCTAGAGTTCAGTAGATGCAAAAGTTCAACAGGACCAGTCAGACTGACTCAGACAACGGAGTAAGATAACCAGCTATCATTCAACTCGAACAAATGCAAGATCACGTATATTCACTTTCAAGTTTGTGTTGATTAAATTTTTTGCAGAGATTGAACTGATCAAAAGCGAAAGATATATTGAAACAGACTTAAAACAGATGTTGAGAGACTGCGAAAAAACTTCGGGACTATCGTGACGGTCAATTTGAGTTTGTCTACTGAAAATACAACGTTAGCCCAATCTGCATTCAGTATGCTGACGTGAATTTGTGGAACATTCTATCCTAACACACAGGCTTACTGCTATTATTTCTAAAGTGGATTTGACGATTGTTGGAAAATTACCGAGGCAGATCACCAATAGGAAGACTTGAGAAGAAAGACCTGTCCCGAGAGACATTAAGACAATTACCAATGTATCACTATCCATGAAATAACCCACAAACAAAATTCTCCCCACTAAACAAAAAGGAGAATTTGATGAACGTATGGTGGAAATCTACTCAATTAACCGCTTATTCAAACTCCGACACAATAGAAGATATAAGAAGGAACCAATCCAAACATCGCGTCAAATATACCACATCAGAATTGGACGAAAAGCCTCAATGTTACACTTCCAATCAGTTGCCAGATTCTTTGTTCTGTATTGCACAAATCAGCTTGCAGTTTGATTTTCTAAGTGTTAATACAATCAGTCAATGAAAGAATGTTTTCTTTAATACTGTTTTACATCTGTAAATGCGGCCTTTTTTCTCCCATGAAAAAACTGCTTACTGAAACCAGTAAGAGCTATTCTCCCCATAACTTTTGCGGGAGTTTTTGATTCCTGTACGATTGTTAAGGCTATTCGAAGTCCCTAATTCCGAGTATTACAGGACCATTCTCGGGATCTAAAATACGTAATGTACATTTGACGTTTAGAACCCACCTATATTGAAATGCTCTGCTTAAACCGGAATAAGTTGTGGTATTTGGAATTCGGTTGGATCGGCGCGTACCTGTGAAACAGCCTTCACTAACTTGTTCCTAACAGCCCTCCTAACTCACTCCCACAGATCACCAAGTGTGTCGATGTTTTACGAATGTGGCTCCCATGTCTTAGTGATCCAAGTTGACCTGAATGTATGCCAGTGATATTTTGGAAATTCTTTCATTCACCTACACACACTTTCTTAAAACTTCTAGACTGTCTTGTGCGCACTATTTCAGGACCAACACATTAGTAATGAAATACCGCTCAACAAGTCAATGATTTCTGTGATTTCAAATTGGAGAGAAGTCCTAGTCGAGAGGTCATCGATTGGAGTTAACAGACAGTAACTGTGTCTCCTCTCGAGGCGATCGGGCAACCTGATCATTACTCACAAGCGAAAGTGGTTGAGAGTTCACATATGATAATTCGATCGTG
>LUCH01018393.1:0-14743 GCA_013368495.1 Paragonimus heterotremus
GCTACTGAATAGCCGCGGTATCAGTAGTATATTACGATCGCTGAACTCCACTGCACTTGTCTGTCCATCCAGAACAAGTCTATGTAGGAGCAGTAGTGGATCGATTACATCGTAACGACTGCTCTGAAAGTTCCTTCAAAAACAGTTACACAGCCAATAACTCTGTGTCAATGGTTCTCATGGAATGGAACGACGTAGCCGCTATTCCACACATGAATCATCAGAAGCTATTGTTAGAATCTTGGATAATGTAGTCACCTGGAGCTGTCAGGGTTGTGTTCCAGAATTGGCATCACCACGTTAACTTCAGATGCACCTAAAAAAGATTTTTCTGCTTGAAAGAATTTGAAACTGCATGACAATAATAAAACTTAACAGATATTGTTGTTTAAATTGGACAAACAATACCAGACTTAGGAACTAAAATAAATGAAAATCGAACGCCGGTTACAAAGCCGCTGCGACTTCTTCTCAGATCTCAGAAAGTGATGAAAGATTCCACTTTTGTCAGTCCCTCGTTGGAAACAGATTAATAAACTGATTTTAAAAATGATGACTTCCAAGAGTCTTCGAAATTAGGAATGGTGAAATTTCTGTAGACAGAAATGGCTTTTTTTTCACCTCTCGGATGCATGGTGACTAGCCTTTGAACGACCTGGCTGGATGTATTTACTACTCAAACGATCAGACAATGTATATTACGCGTTAGATAGGTTCATCTCCCTGTTGCTAAATGGTGACCTAAGAACTAACTCATTTGCCAATTTATACCGATAACATTACTGTCACCACCTCCACTTGCCTCTATTCTACTGAAAGATCTGTGTGAAATGTAGTAGCTGCCTATGGCCTATCGTGCAGTCCCACCTCGGTGATACTCTCAGTATATATGACACAGCATTCATGTTCATGTGCGTATGTCGAGTAGCTGTACCTTATATCCCTATCCACGTTTTTCATCACTCACGAAACCGGAGTTTAGAAGCAACTCACTTGTCAGTATTTATGCTACAACAGCTGACCAACAACTACTGCTTAGCCGAATTTGTTCGTGGAAGTTTTCAGGATATGGTGATAGATGGGATTTAGGCTTTGAGCTTTTGAGACTTTGAGGGCACCCCGCTGAAATCTTGCAAGCGCATATAGAACTGTTTGAATGAAATGACGATTACACAATAGGTGCTGGAAGGGAGAATCAAAAAAGGACAACTAGTAAAGAGGGTGGAACACTTCTCAAACCAAGCAGGGTCGACTCATCTGTCATCAGATCAACCTCATACCAGTTTTTGTCTTCTGTATGTTTACGGTAACAACATCCAACAAACATTCCACTTCTAAATTCTACCCACAAAAATAGACTGATGGACTGGGTCATAAAACACTATGCAAGAAGTAACCACGTGTGAAATCACGTCACTTTGTTGAACTATTCAACGTTAACCTTGCTGTAGGTTGATGAAAGACTATGAATCTGGATAGCATGGAACGAATCGTTATGTAGAGAACTCAAATGCCTCGTTGTTGAAAACAAAAGACGTTCAATGTCTGTGCAAGAAGCGTTACTGAGGAATGAGAGAGGTGTGAGTGTGAACAGCTATGTCATTAGAGATGAGGCTTGCAAAAACGAAGGAGGTGACAGCTGAATGCTTCAGATTTCTAAGATCTAAAGTTACTTCTGAGTAATTTTTAGTTTAATAGTAATGTACGGATGCCAGGTCAGTGTGTTCGTCTTTCGCATTTTCAATAATGGGCCGATAACGTTACATCTAGGACGGTAGGAGGACAGTGTGCTGAAAATGTTTGAGTTACTATGCTGGAGCAATGGAACTCCTGATTAAACCCGCAAACTCAGTCATGAATGTATGAACTTGGGAAATATAGATTGTAGTGACTATAACACACAATAGTTTTGATATTCACACTTCATGGTACATTTTAAACCACCACTGATTTTTAGCCTACTTTTATTTCAGTCAGTTTGTTATTTCATAATTTCGGTTCACGAGCTAAAAACACAATCTGTTTCATGCTATGCCAGCTTCACGTTTTTTCTTTCACACAGTATTTTCCGGGATTGACGATACCTGTAGTTGTATTGTCGTATCTATTTCGACGACCAGAATCTGGGACAGGATATCATTGTGTTGGACCGTTCCAACAGGAAATGGTACAACACGGAAAGTGCAAGGTGAGCTCTAAAACTCTTACAAAAGGTGCACTTTGACTGTCAGATATCTTATGGTGTAGAAAAGTTGTACCGTAACATTGGAAGTTCGTTGAACGTTTTCTCATGTGGTGTGTGTGTAAATCAGTTTTTCTCAGCTGACGTTTCTTTCCCTCCCCACTGAACGCAGAAAGTAATGATACAACGCAGTAGAGCCAGCAAGCAACAAGGTCCGGTAAACTGTTGCAATTACTCTCAGATGACGAGCGAAGAGCTTGAACCTTTCACGAATATGTTCACTGAATAGATCACACAGCGAAATTTTGCTGAATTTTGGGAAAACTTTCAGCCCCACACCTATACCAAAGAAAGGCACATCACAATTTTGGTTGACACCGGTAGCGTTCTAGGTTCTTGATAAAATTCTGCTTAAACCTCACAGAGTCACATTAGTTCGCATATTATCGGTCTTGGTTACCCGGTGATGTGCTGTTCTGCCGCGTCTGTTCTATTTTGTCACTCCTGGATGGCAGACTTAAAGTAGTCCGTTTCTGTCTCATTGATTAGAACTGACTTGAAGGAGTACAATTTCCAACCATCTACCATAATCTTGGTAGATAATTAGTTCTGTGGTCATCTGGAGTTCACACGCCTAACTAGATAGACGTTTTCTGCACTATGTACGGATTCGGGTGTTCTCTAAAATACTGTCTATTGATCATATTCGTTTCCAGAGCTGCGATTCTGGTAAAGTGTGCAAATAATATTGTCTTTGGCGTGCAACTCTCGGAAGTATTCTCCTCCCTTGCTCAGCATAAGAGTATTATTAAATTGACTAGTTGGTCTAATGGAACCATTCTGTCGCCCACCGAGTCCAAATGTAACTGTGGTTTAACTTCTATTACTACAGAAATGCACTACCGGGACTGTGTCGAATTTGAGTTGAGAAGTGGATTGTTTGTAGGTCCAATGCAATTAACTTTTTGGTGTTACGTTGAGTCACAGTTTGATAGGATCTGTTCACGTTAACAATGGTTGCATTTAAACGATGAGACTCTCAGTTTGTGGTTCACGCCTAACGTCGTTAATAACCTCGTATGAACTTTTCCTCCGTTTTCTAAGTTCACATGTAATTATAATTGGTTATATTGCTCTCCGGAAATTTTTCTTGGGCTTCTGACCAAATAGTTTATGCTTCGCTTTAGATCTGTGGAAAATTTTATTGCACGTGAGTGGCTTACCACTAATATTTTGCGTGACTCGGATCACCCTCTTCATTCTGATCATATTATGACCGTACATCCACACCTCGAACTATATTCCACACATCTGCTAACACTTACTCTGGTTTCTCTTACTTAGGACGGTTTCTTACATTTTTATCAAAGAACTGGTAGTAAAAATGAACCAACAAACTGTAACTAATTTGGTGTTCCTTCGGGAGACGAGGTTATGAAAATATTTAATATTCACCACTAGTGGTGACCTAAGTTTTCTTGACATAGAAGCTTTGGGCCTCAGAAGTTTGTTGTGTTTACTCAGAAAAAGTTGCTGTGTTAGATTAGTTTTTCTGTAGACATAAGTAGTTGTTAAACTTCTGATAAAATGTCTCGGAGGGGCACTTCTCAAATTGCAAAGGCGAGTTTTTTCTCTTAATTTTGCCTGTACAAAAATAGGCACCGTTAGGCCACAAGTAATAGGTCTGTAGAATGAGATTAACTTCAGTTAACAGAAGTAGACAACAATACAAGCTCACTGCCAGACAAAGTGCCTTTTTAATTGTCCTGTCCCTGTGACTCTAATATAATCATTTAAACGCTATTGCTATAATCCGCTCAAAAATCTTCCACAACTTTCCCCGGGATGTATTTATTCACAAACTTTACATACTGTAGGTGGTCAGCTGACGCTTCGTTGTAAAGCTGTTTACTAATTATTAAAACTAGTCACTCCGGATCGTTTTTTTGTGGATACCAAAAGCATGTGTTTCATGGTAATTTATAATCCATATTGGTGGGTGAGTGAAACACTTGAGTCATTGTAAAGGCTTGGTTATACAACCCCGGATTATGACATCTGCATTACAACTACAATTTCTTCATCCTCACTCACATAAGTGATATCAAGCATCATGACATATGCACTTCGTGAATGTAACTAATCGATAAATTACATGAATGTGCCTAGATTTTTATTCAAAAAGTCAGTAAACAATACAGTGGTTTTTAATTTCTGTCATTCACATGTCCTTCACATTGAACTATTTTTCTGAAATCGATTTGAAACTTAGCTATCAAAAATCCACTGTAGATATTGAGATGAAATACCGTTTTTGATTATTTTGTGACCAAATCTCGTTTGCACGAACTTGCAGCAAGATTTACATTGTGACTCGCAAGGTCACAAAAGTAATTAACGCAATTTAAAATTATTTTCTATATCCTTCTGTAGCTACCATATAGCCAACATTATACAGAAATAATATCTTTCTGGAAAACATGACAGGATGTCATGATTTCTGGCTTATTTGCCATATAGAAAAATATTTAGACTGTGTTTTATCACCACGTCCTGTCATGTTCATTTTTGCTACGTGCACTCTCAGAGGACCAGATAAAAGAGATTGTCACACAAAATTCAGTTCATATGACAAAAACGCCGCCTGACATTAAAAATGAACGTCAAAGTTCTACAGACTGTCAACCGCATTCCGTGAACGAGTAATGAACCTCAAAATTGTCACTTGGTTGTTCAGTTTGTGTTCAGATGTGATACTTGTCTTAGGAAATGATTGAATAGCTGTTCGCTAGTTAATTAAGAACTTTGTTTAAAGATATATCAGCACAGACCACTGTTACACACTGACCTTAGCAAAAGACTGTGTGAAGTAAAAGACTAACCAGTCACCTTCCGAGCCCCTGTTTACACAAACATGGAAATACATCTAGTTTATTTACTATATGAGGTAGATCCACTCAATCTATCAGCTGACCAAAACCTAAAACAACCAGTGGAGTAAAGGCCAAAGTAAAACGGGTTAATCGATTCCTGACAGCGTCATAGATACACACAAATGAGCAACCAATAGGCGACCTGTTTGAAGAGTTGTACTGTCCGCCTTGGGAAGAAGAAGGAAATATCGGGAACATTACAACGCAAATGACCTCTAGAAGACACTCTCGAAAAGAAGAATAGAGTACATAGTTGATGTAGACGATGTGGAAAGCAACTTCACAGCAACGAATCAGCAGAACGGTAGGAGTAATATGAATAGTGAACTGGAAAAGGATAACTGACATTAGAGTTAACATTGTTTTCGGTATTAAAACCGAATGATTTGCCTACTGAATTTACTGGTCACGTTCAGAATCTTGAAGACTGGAAGCTAGATACAGGAACGGGAATGAGTGCGCCCATTTGAAAAGGCTAACAGTAGCGTGTAAGATGTCTTGTGTAATGAGACTTGGTTCACATTTCGTTGGTTACTTTTGTGGAATTAACATGGCCGTTATGTAGTGGCGGGTTGCAAGCAGCATCAATTTCCTGTTTCTTATCAATGACAAATGTTCAGTTACATCTTGTTGCTTCTACCTTCGTCACCCACCTGACTGCCTCAGATATAACTAGATTGATTTTACTTTAATGCCTGCACACCCACCCCCAATACATAATGAGTATGTTAATGTCACAAAAGTGACCAGTGAAAAACGAAAGAAATATCACTACGCAAGATATCTTGCTTGCTATTGTTGGCCTTTTTCAGATTCATCAAAGGAACGAATGTTTCAAACTTTTAGTACACTTATTGTTTGGGAAGTTTTAAAAAAGAGACTACTCCACCCCGACTTACCAGGAACGTTGAGACACATCCAGTGCACAAAAGTTGTAGGTTTGATTCTCACGATGTATTTTCATATACTTCGAAACTGATGCTTTTCTCAGTTACTTTTTCGGTTACAACACAAGGAAATTCACTTACTGGATGACTGTTATTTACCACCAGTTTGGAAGTCAGATTTTCTTATTAAGTTGCATGAATACCTGTCTCACTCTTAACGCTTTTACTTACCTACTAATGCATTCATAAAACGGGTGTCCCAAGTGTGTGTAGACAACAAGTAGACTTTTCCTATTAGTTTTGGAAAAGACTGTGAGGTTGGAATCAATTAGTTGCATCTATTCCTTAACAGAATGGAAGATATATTTTCTATGCCGATGAGGTGATAACCATATTCGATATTTTAATCAGTCTATGCAACTATGATCATCTTCCTACTCATTTTCACTTTGAAATGCCGCGGGACGCATGTAAAAATAAGAGACTTGTTTACAGTATTTCAAACCGGCACACCACGATTGCTTTCTTACCGATTTGGACTCATATGATAGACACAGTCAGGTGACCTAGAGGACAAGAAATTCGGCTGGAAATGTGAGGAGTTGCCGGTTTTAGCCCACTTCAGACAATCTGTGCCACATTAGTACAGACAAGAGCGGAGTTGGTTATAGGTGAGCATCTTGAAGTATTGTAAACACCAGTTTGTGCCTTTGTCAAAACGAACTTGTAAATCGAGCTGGATTGTGTCAATCCACAGTGACGGATGCAAAATAACTTACATCTTAGTAATTGTATTTGTTGTTTGCCATGACGTTGTTGATTTATTTATTTGCCCCTAATATCTCAAAGAATTTGTCGGTGGGAGCATATGCTCAACATATTCAGTATGAAATACTTCATGTACTCAAAGTTAATTCCACCGGCTTCAGAAATTTTTCTTTAACAATGACCATCCTCAACACTGCTATATACCTATACGTACTAAACTGGTAAGATTATTATTCCGCACCTTTTCTTTCCTGCTAGTAATTTTTGAAACAATGCTCTGAAATTATATCCAAAAAATATATACCATTCGTTTGACTGTGATTCAAGATCATCTGAATCTGTTGGTTACCCACATACTCTGTATACAAGAAAGTACATCTTTGTATCAGTTCTCAATTAAATTGTGTACCAGATACAACCAATGCAGACGTTTTCTGTATGCTACTTTTTCGCATCTTCGGCTAGCTGTGCTTGTTTTTAACTCATGAAATGAAGACACAGTTTTCACCCACAAGGTTTAAATTAAAAACGCAGAAGTGGACTCAAGTAGAGTTGACTTCCGGCGACCAGAGGGAATCACAAATGGTTTGAAACAAACACTGAGACAACAAACGTCTTTTAATGGTTCCAATCATAGCTTGTAAACCAGTCTTTTTTTCCATAGTGAAAAGTTATCTTCAACTTTTCTACTGATGGCTGTTTCCAGTGCCAGGTGAACTGTTTCACATGGTCAGCTACCCATCCTCGATGGATTATGTGGCTAGTTGTGAAGATGCTGGCTGATTCGTCTCACAACCACTTCATCAATATCAGGTAGATAGTGCGCTTGTGGTATGGGACCATCAAAATAGAGGTTGAAGGTGAGCAGTGTACCGACTAGAGTGAAGTTGGGTGTAAACAGAGTAGTTGATAATGGAAGTGGCAATCTCAGGTAATATTAATCCACGTTTGATATTTAAAAATAAAATTTTCAAACCAGTTGTCTATTCACAGTCTTTTTTAAGTACAGTCACCAACAATATCAGAATAGAGTTGTGAAATTTCACTGTTAAAACATAAAAAAATTATGAAAAATAGCCTCAAAATCTCAAGGACATACATGTTGTCCACATGGATAAAACAACCGTCAAAGATATATTCATCCGTATATGTCATCTTGTAAGCGGCAATTACCCTAATAGTTGGTCCGCATCACAATATGCAAGGCGGGCCATCTATATCATGACGTCCAGACACATGTTCATGGTGTCGATCGTTATTAGCCTGTCAACCTGTTTTACCCAATTAGACAGGGATGTCCTGTGGTCGAGAGCCACGACACCAGTAACCAATGCAACGATAGACGAAACTCCACCAGTGAAGGGCAACAATACTATACCAGTGACAGCGTTGTTGTAGATAAAATGCATACGACATTGTTTTCCGGTTCACGTAAGCCAGTTTAGGAATTATGGCTATTATAACCAGGCATTCTGGTGCAGTGGAATTAGTCCATAGCTAACTACAGTCATTTGTTTTTCCAGACAGTTTGGTATGCACTGTAAGTTTCACGTCAACGCGAATCTGCCATGGCTGAATAGTCCAATTACAACATACGACAGTGAAGCAGCCCTTTTACGAACCAACTTTGTACATTCGCGACCATTGCAAACGAAATATCAGTCCAGGCATATATTATGAAGCATCATGAGTAAACATTCTTTGTTCAGATATTTTAAGGTGTTATGTAGGGTCCGTTTTTGTCACAGGTAAATAGTTGCCCCAAAAATATGCCAGGTCACCAGCGATAAAAACTCATTTAGAGGTATCTAATTGCGATCGTTTATAAAGATGTGTGACACACCTGTCAAGTATCCTCACCTTTTCATGTACAGGAAAGTTGCAAGGAGAGCTAAAAGCAGGAATTGTCACTCTCATAGTTGTTATTTGGGGATATTCCTTACTATGACCCTCAACCCTTCGTAATATCGTACAGCACTGTTTGATCCATTTAGACTCATTTTTGAAGTTCATTTTACCCGATCGGAATTTCCCAAGTCGCTAACACAGTTTACTGGTCCACGGACACTGCCTAAAGTTATGTCTTCTGCCATTGTACACCAGCATTTCAGTTGATATGCTATTGGGCAAATTTCATAATTGGTAGAGTGATGTTCCGGCCTGTTAAGTGTATGCACAGTGCTGCACAGTACGCGCATGTTTGTACGACTCATCAGTCATGACACGCAAGTGCACCATCAACCTTATGTTTATCCGTCTGGTTGGACTAGACCATGTGACCTTTCGGACTGTTCGCCTGATATTTGGCTTTCTGACGTTTGTGTGCTGCAATCGGTCCTGGTTACTATTATCTACCATTATGTCTCCCAAATATTCACATTTCCGCCATTGAACAGCACACGACCTACACGTTCCTGATCCATCCATATTATTGTTCCCAATTATCTTGGTTGTACACTGACAAAAAATAAACAAAGGCCCGTTACTGAAAGGATATTGTCTGTAGCTACCAAATACAAACAGCAGTACTGAAACACAGCTCACAATGAATGATGGCTGTATTGAGCAACACCTTTGTTATTTCTAGCTATGAGTTTCTCTTACACTGAGCTCCCTAAAAGCGACTACTCACCAACAACATCCACTATTTAACAAACGTTATGGAACATTTGTTTCCTTGACCCCCACAGAGACTGTTTGTCAGAATGAGGCTTTTTGCAGTGCTCATCACTCTGCCGGTTTCCGTCACATTATCGTGACTATTTGGTTATCGATGGTTTACCAGTGTAGGTGGCTATACCAATGCCACATGTGTGCATAAGGTATTTCACGACTGTTAAAGTAACATGTAGCAAACAAGCTCGTTTCCGGTGTTTCGTCATCAGGCTAAATAAAACACATTTATAGGGGTTCGATGGGAATGGCAGATAACATATCACTGGAGGGAGAGATGTCGGTGCTTAATGTCTGTCAGCTTTGAGTCATGAGACTTAGTTACATAAAACTGATCAAGTGAGTCGTACGAAGTTTGCTCCAGGAGCGTCACATCTATACCACCATTCCACCCTGCGATTGTGCGCATGACCACAAAAGGTTCAATGTTTTGGTTAGCCGTTTTTGGGAAACCAGTGGTGGTGAGTTTAGGCAAATTACAATGACCTCTGCGTTGGCCAGTATATGACCTTTGACCCATCGCGATTGTATCCCACCTTGAACAAATCTGTCGGATTAATCAGCTTGTTTACCACACGTTTCTTCTCAACTAAATCGGGCATATTCACAGTAGATCTGGTATAGATGGCGATGAAGAAGAAAGTGAGAACTAGACAGAAACGGGTAAAATGTAAGACATATGGTAAGCTGATTTATAAACTACAAAATAAACGTACTGAATGTTTCACCTCAACCAGCTGCTGCTGTTCCTTTCTGTTAGACTGAAACTGACCAGCCGGTTGTGGTTCACTTGCAAAACAGCAAACATCCACCATAGCCTCAGAGGGTTTTGGGGATGGTTTCTTCAAACAGATGGTCTAATGTGCAAACAATTAGATTACAGTGAACTCGTCGTCAACTGTTTCGACTGAGTTGGTTGAGTCGTATCAGTGCCACGCATTCCGGGGAATCAAACTGATGATTCACGAATAAGCAAAAGAAAAGTAAGTCAGGCATATTTTTGCAACATTAGTGATCGCAACCTCGAAGCTTCTGCACACGGCTGGTCTGCGGGATAAGTGTCTGGACTACAAAAGGACACTTATTTACTAGCAGTATGCTCTTCTCCTTGGAGTGTGTGGGAAGTAGTAAGACCGAGGCAGCTGTCCATAGCTTCGTTGGTAGTCATCGGGAGCAACGGTTTTTACCGGGCACCTTACAGAGGAATCAGTAAGTTAGTGGAGCGCACGTGTTTAGAGCGAAAGGGGCCTTCTACATAGGTACCGATGTGTGCACGGTAACTCGATCAAACGTTCATTTGAATGGTTTCTCAATTTACTGGTATCCGGTAGAAGAATCACAAAAAGACCATTCAATAACTTGGAGATAATAGTTTCGTGTGGGACAAAAAGTGGCTGTCCAACTTGTAACATTGAAACAGCGTCTGTTCTGGCTCTGTGGTCAGAGAACTGGCTGAGGTATTCATTACATCGGCTGAGGAGTGGTTTACATGTGATGAAGATATGTGATATGTTCATTTAAGTGTTGTGAGGAAAATTGATAATTTTTCGCTGACTTCCAAAGCAGGTTCCTGCTGGATGGCGATAAATACAAGGTCGCTAAGCGTCCGAGGCGTTAATTAGAGGCATTGGTTACCTGCAGTGTGGAAGGTAAAGAACCGACTCCCCTGGTAATTAAAAAAGACGGAATCGTTGGTATTTTAGAAACAACGATTACTTGACCTTTGGGGCTAGCATAGTTACATGTTTAAACAACAATAAACCGTTTTTGGTCAACGAATACATTATTCGCCCAAAAATACTGATTGGATGCAAGCAGTAGCAATTGAAATGCAGGAAGAGCTTTCTTCCCCATGGCTGGCGAGATGTCCAGGAGTGTGAGTTTTTTCACTCTCACTATACGTTGCATACTTAGTGTTCAACCGCCTGATGCAACCAGTTGAGTGGTTTTGTTTTCGGATACCACGGATGCACTAGCAATTCAACTTTATTTGTCTTGAATAAAGCAAAATATGAGTGATTAATCGATTTAGGAAGATCTGATAATGTTGTACTGTAGATGTTGCTGCCAGTTTGACCCACCGTTCATGGGGTTACTTTCATCTATTCCCCTACTCCTTATCGCTTGGGTGTTCATATCTCTACATGCAGGACCGTAAGTAAGACCAAGGAATTGAAGCTAATAGACAGTAAACAGCCTCAGTAGATGAGATTATCTCAACTACAGATACACTTCAATTAACATGCAAGCTGATTGTTCACACTGAAAATACCGTCTGTTTGTTGCTTAATGTTCCCCGTTTCCTGCGTGGTGCGACCACCCGTCTTTGGAAGGAAAAAACACTTAATCACAGTATAACAAAAAAGTGAAATATTACTGAAACAATTCGCTGTACGTTAATTGTCCACTTACTGATTTACCCCATTAGAACTGATTGCATGCCGTAAGAGTATAGGCAAAATTATTTATCCCCACATAGCGCCTATACCATCTCCCCTAAAACGATCAGTTTTCATAGTTTCTAGAAATGGCTACTGTTGTAGGCTAGCGCTGTCATGGAACCGACAGCCCATGATAAACAAATTCTTCTGTTTGTTCTCTATATCTACAGTCGAGATAATTTCAGAAATTTCGTGTGGCCCAAAGTGGTGGTTTCGAAATCGTGCACTTTTTCGAAACGTGATCGCGGTCCTGGATATAATAATTTACGAAATTCCATGTGTACTTAATAACGCAACAGATTAGTTTCCTCTTACTTCATACGAGCTTAGAAACATGCACTCGTATGCGGTTAGATCTGAACAAGTATCAAGCAAAAAATCAACTCTCCAAAATCAGCAACCAATTTGCTTCGTTTATCGATCACAGTTCTGCACAATCCAGTTGACTAGTTGACAGGTGACATTAGTTTCATCCTGAATAGTTAGCAAAACGTGTGTCATTTACCCAAGAGTAATTCTATCTGATTTTGCAAACCGGTTTGCGCAACGTAAACCAAAGCTAATAAAACACTGCAAAATTAACCACTTTCATTTCCACATCTGTGACACCCTGGTTATATTGACTGAAGCAAGTGGTGTATTGTATAGATCAGTCATTTCATAAAATTGCATGATTGCCTTATCAAGATTTGCTCTTACTTCACTTAGCAAGAAGTCATTTGATTATCGATCGGGCCAGTTGGTTACGCGATGTGCGTATCTGGGTGGTAATGCCAACCAAGCGTTAGTTTTTAGTTTGCAATGTGCAAATTATGCTTACTAAAATGTACAGCATTAGCACAGGAAGTGTGTCGAAATTAATTTCATCATTGTTTATAATAGTTCGCAAGATCAATACGATTAGCGCAAACTGGATTCGCGCACGCATATCTCAGGTTCGCTCCATCGGGTCACTTTCCTCCGAGTGTTTTGTTTGTGCATACCACTTGTGTTACGGTAAATTTAACGTGAGGTGAATTTTTTAGTCATATATTGTCACTCGGTTAACTGAAACTACGCATAAGAGGTCCAACATTTCAGCTCCCAAACGTGCGATCATTTAAGAACGGGACTGGATAACGTAGTTTTGGCACAGACTCAGTAAGTTTGGCCTCAGTAACCACAACAGAATCTCAAAAATGGATGATTATATTATCCCAGTCACTTACATCAATCACGTAATGTGGATTGTAGCACGACGGGAAAAACAGTTGAAATAAGAGGTGACAATACAGAATTCTGAGATAATTGCTCATTTTTTTTCCAATCAAACTGGTAGGTGAAACATCTCATTTCGGGAAGGTATTTTTTAGCCTTAAACAAATACGTGGCAAAAAGCAAGATTGACAGGTGAACGAAGATTACCCCCCCCCTAAATTAAAAAAGAGAACATTTCTCATACTTTCTACTGAAGAACTGTTCATCATAAAGATAGACGTTTGCAATGCGAAGATATGACGCGTCTGTGACAAAGATCTGTATAAACTTTCATGCAAACAGAGGCTTAAACAAACATGATATGCTTGAATACGTAAGGCGTGTGGTGGAGAAGAAAAATCGTAAGGTAATTCATACGAGGTCTAACCGAATTAAACCGCAACGAAGAGATAACAGTGACCACTTCTATATACAATCTTTAAAGAAAAACTCAGAAGCTTAAAGTCTTCCAAGTAAAGACATAAGAACATAACCTTGCTTGAAGGGGAACGTACTAATGAACAACTCCCCGATGAAGTTTAAGGGATTTCGGATATGTTTCGAACAACAGACCTGTTAGTGAGACGTTATGCTTCAGGAGGATGTAATTTTAAGTCGAACATTAGCCACAATTTATCGCAGGTGTCGCATTCGTATAGACTTTCTAGTCTAATGGGAGCGAAACTCGGGTATAGTGCTCCTTTTCAAAAAGAGTCAACTGGAAAGTCTATGGGAATGTCAAAGCTGCCATCAATTTTGGGTGATGTTCAACTTGAAATTAACCGAATCCTCGATTACTCAACAGAAAATGTAGTTGACTAACTTAGGTTTAGGAGAATTATTATACCAACTGACTTGTTCACACAATCTTTTGATATATATTCGAGAAACCTATGTTGTTCACAGTACTGATGATGTTTCTGACTAGTTAAATAAAACCACCAGTTGACTCTTGTATACCAGAACAGTAACCATTATGATCTAACTAACAACCGTGATGTTGGAATGTCTGATACTAGCCACAATAGGTTGTATCAAACAACAAGAAAGTTTACACGGAATTCGAAATCTAACCTAAATGACTGTTGTACACTTAAGAAGGTTGTCGAGTTCTCCAAACTATCCTATTGTTAGGTGATTAACTAATCCTATTCTAAAATGCACATCGGATGGCTTATTTAATTTTAGGTCGCACGCTTTTAGTGCGGAACTAAATGTCATCCTACCTTCAGCAAACGGTTCAGTCAACGGTTTGTTTCGGAGTCAACAGTTTGACATTCTGGATTGAATGCATATCAGTATTTGCAGTGGTATAGCATGTATGTCGCTCTTCTGAATGCATGAATATTTCAGTAAGTTCGGTTTCTCTACTCCACTCACAGTAGTTAACACGGTTATTTCATGGAAGCGTGGTAGGAACACAAATTCCAGTCGTGGCAAAGGTAGGCACTACTGTATCGAATTTCGAGGCTACAGTCGTGTGAAAATCCGACCCGACCCAATTTCCCCAAAACGTTTATCCCTGTCTATTCTACCGCTCCTGTTTCTGGCCCTTAACTGGCCTTGACCTAGATGTTTTGTTTTATCGCGTCAATTGACCGTTGTGCGAATAGGCACTTGTCG
>LUCH01018394.1:0-14762 GCA_013368495.1 Paragonimus heterotremus
TCATTAGCACTCAAAATACGAGGACCTTGACAGTCTAACTGAATAAAGTAAGTAGATGTGTGACGTGTCAGGTTACGAACCTGACAGTTTAGTCGCCCGTTGGCCGTGTCCTCCGACCTGCTTGCATGAAGTAGTCGACAGCGTTCTTGGATACACAATGTCTAGCTCATCTCTATAGTCCCTTTTACTTAGTTTCTCTTCCTTCTTTCTATAACGTTTATCCCAGAATATTCTTTGCCGTTGTTGCAGTGAACAACGGCTCGAAACAAACCACCCTTTGATGAAACTCACGGCGTTTTTTCTAATGAAACGAACACACAAACAAGTGGAGTAATATATTTGATCGAATGCGAGCGATATTCCCTTGGTAATAGCGTAAACTCTCGGTTACTTCTTAAGAAGCTCAACACGATACAAACTAGCCTCCACATAGCTCTGCGACAGGCGTCGATCTGACAAACGTACCGAAAGCTTCAGCATTGCTTATTAGGAAACTGATCAACAAAAATAGGGACTGGATGACAATAAAACATGTGCTTCAAGGTGCAAACTTCAAAATTTTGTCCCACTAAATACTTAGAAGTACAGCAATTATGACATACTGGTATCTTACGGGACATGACAACTACCGAAAGGAATTAATAAGAGGATGGATATCACGAAACAGTTTCTCTGGTCAATATAACGACCTGTTGCTAGGATGTACTTCGCAACCGCTAATCCAGGGTTTGTCGTTTTGTTATTCAATGGAATACACAAACCAGCTGTTGGAAGCGGTTGGCAGTTTGGTGAGGGTGGACTTCGATCTGTTTCCGCCAGCGTACACGAAAATGTTACGTAAGTGAAACCGAAATCATGGTGAACAACAAAAAGACGTTGATCAGGTAACCACTAACACCGTTGTTCCTTCAAAAAGCAAAGATATACACGATCAGTTTACCAGATGTGTTATCAATTAGCTTCACCACTTACACATTTTATTCGTCGGTATCATGTTCCATGCATTGTGTACTGAGATCATAACATTCGTAGGCAGTCGATGAAAAAAAGAAAAATCACACTTTTTTGTTAACTCAACAAGTTGGCCAAAGTAACAGTGTTTTAAACAAGGACAGCGTGTTTATTAAAGTTTAAAAACAGCAACCAAATAGACCAAGGTCCGAATGTATCTGGAGTACTTTGCACAGTGTTCCTTTGATCAAAACAACCCTGTTTTTTGAAACAGTTAGTTTCCTTGATAAACCTGAATAAAACAGTGAGAAGACGCAAATCATGGATACATCTAGTTGTTGGTTTGTCCTCCGTATGTAGCTCATACTGCAGCTTCACGAATAATTGTATAAACAGTGGGATGTGACAGAGATAGACTGTTTGTTCGTAACCGAGGAGATTGGTATGGTTCTGGTTCGTTGTACCGTACACAGTTCTGCAACGTTTTAAGTCTTGGATAAAGCGACTGTTAGACGCTTCTTTGTCATCAACAGCAACCTTGACAGTCTTCTCTGTCTCAACTGTACTTTGGTCACCGAAAGACTACGTATTCGGTTTTAAATATCTTGCTTGCCCAATTATCAGTTTCCACACGAGTTTATAAAAAAACACAGGTCATGTAAGCTGCATGCAAACAAATCTAACCTCAGGCGGATTACCAAATACCACGTCGAACGGTGTCAGTAAAAGTTGGGGTCTCTCGAGCAGATACCCGGAAATTTGTGGCCTGCTGTGAATAATCTATCAATTACTGATGAGTAGTCGGGGATTTTAGTTTTCATATAGATTGAAAATCATCTACAATTGATCACAGCTGTCGCATTCCCATAGACCTTCCCGTTGGTCCCTTTCGGAAAGAAGCTTTACACTCGAGTTTCGCTCTCATTAGAGCTCGTCAGTAGTGCATATCCTTGCCACTGCCGGGACTAGAACTCCGTCCACGCTTTTCATTAGACAACCGTGTTTACCACTGCGCCACTGACCTCACACTAGGTACGATCGAATTATCATATGCGAACGCTCAATTACTTTCGCTTGTGAGTAATGATCAGGTTGCCCGATCGTCTCGACAGGAAACAGTTATCGTCTGTTATCTTCAGTTGATGACCCCTCAACTAGCACTTCTCTCCAAGTTGAACTCACAGAAGTCATTAACTTGTTGAGCGGTATTTTGAGTTCTTATGAGTAGTAGGGAGCCCAGGGATCAACACGATTGCCCCATGAAAGCGTGGTCGGAGTCCTCATATTTCGTATCCATATCGTTGTCTGATAAACTCATGTTTCTGCTCAGCAGTTGCTGGTCCTAATGACTAATTCCTGGTGCGTTAAACGTTCAGCAGACATTCGAGGAGTGTGGCACATCGTTATAGACTATTGTAACGCGATCAACGCTCCGTATAGATTAGTTGACGGAATCAACTGTCATTGAATACTTCAAGTTTATGCACATATTCCCGAAAAAATTGTGATTCCTACCCACAGAGCAAAATGGACTGCAGGTAGATATTTCACACCTTGCTTTGTACCGACAACTGGACATTCTTTTGATATCAAGTATGTCGAACTGTGACATAAACAACATGTACTTCTGTCGTCCGAGTTGATATCGCTGCAGGCGAGTGAAACGGTGGGGCAATTTGAAACTGATTGTCTTCAGTTAGTTTTGAAGTGGCTGTGTGTACTTTGAATCTGCTAAGGACACTTCAGTCAGTCGTTTTAAGTGATTTGCATACCTTCTGCAGCTTCTGGCTAAGCAAACTAATACCGTTCACGTGTTCCATGTCAGTCAGCTTAGTGCTAGGGAAGAACTGTACACTAGCGGCACTCAGAGTGTGATCCAGAATTTATACGATCAGCTCCGGCCTTTGATTATCCCACTCCGAACGCCACCACTACGTGGTATAATGCAATCTGGAATAACGCTCCATTAACTGTCATTCTTCTGTTGGACTTCACAAGGCCCGAATGAGCCATTGGATAATAACACAACTTACCGTCATCCTTAAAACCGCTCCCTTATCGGTTCGTGTCTCGTTAGTCCGATGTCTTTTAGTTTCTCTTTAAACTTCGGGATCCAATCGACAGCAATCGGAACCGTGATATTTACGTCATTTAAGCACGTAGGAGTAATTTTTGATTTTATTTTGGAAAGAATGCTATTAGACACGCTGTCGTGGTTGTTCACTATCAAGATTGATTTAGGTTGTTCAGAACCGGTGCTGTTTTGACGGCTATTATTTGTTTATCTTCTATTTTATCACATAAACGTCTTGTGACGTTTGTCCACCTTCGCCACGTGTTGGGTTGGCGTTTCATCCGATTCCCTTTGATGAGTACAGTGTACAACTCAGTCCTCGTACACGTTTGAGAGGTTTGGGTTTGCGTGCAAAAGATATTCTAAGGACGTCTGTTTTTGATCACGGGTGCCCCACGACGCTGCGCGTGTGTGGTCGGAGCATCCCTTTTAAACATCATTACTGTTCACCAGTGTTTTTGCTGCAAACAGGCCTAATTGGCTTATAAACATCGAGTTTCAACGTCCCGCTCGCCGATTTGGACACTCTGTGCACAGCTTGGTTTATTAGAAATTTGGTACTGAAAAGTCAATACAAAATGCTTGCATCTACCAGTTTTCGTGTTCTAACGGTTTTGTTCAAACTCTCGAAGAGAACCAACTGTTTTAAACTTGATTCCTTTTGTGCCGGCTTGCTATTTGGGTCCACAGCACGATACCTTCTTGAGATTAGAGACACTGGCTAGTACCACAGATGCAAACTCTGACGCCGTTGCGAGATTGTGGACTCCTTTTGACTACCTTTCGGTTTTCTCACGTTTTTTTGGTTAGTGTGTATATATCCCACTTGTGGCTCGGTGTGTAATAAGGCAGCAAGCTGCGTATAGTGCAAACATTGAAGACTTACTTACTTACTAATCCCGGTTTTTCACTCTCAATCACCCTTTCTCGCAAGTTTTCATACTGACGTTATTGTCCCAGTAGTTTTTTGCTGACCACTTGAACCCCTTCGATCAACGTACTTGCCACGGGCATCTGTGTCTTTTATTCTCCTTAGTTGATCAATAAAGCCGTTGCTTAATGCTATCCTGTTTTTATTGTGTGTAGTGTTGTTTAATCTGTTGAAATAACTTCTCACACTTGTCTCCATCTTTTTCCAGATATGTGTGATCCATTTCCTTCTCATTCTCAGTATGTGGGGCTTTTATACCGTGCCTGCTGCACGTCATTTGCGGCCAAAACCACATTCACTAAGCTTGGAAGTAATATTGGGCAACGTGTTCTTCCTGATTTTATTCAGTTCGGCTTTACCATTACAATCCAACTTGCTTGGTCTTACAACTTTAACGCTACCCAGCTTCCTGGAAACCAGCTACAGTCCTTCAAGTACCGCGTGTGGCAGGCACTACCAAACATCGTGTTCTAGAATGGCATTGGTAAGTCCACACAAATGCCCCGAATTCGTAACCCATCCTGCACACGTCGAACCCAAGCCGTCCGATACCACTCGCACACTTTCTCCAGTTCGGTCAGACTCATCCACGTCCTGGCCATTCTGGCAAGTGTTTATCCCGTTCTCATTTCATCCATCTGCTGCTTCCCATCGGGAGTTTTCCAGTCCTACTTCTGTTGCCTCCTCGTATGTTGCTCATCCAGAGCCAGCTGAGCAGGTGACCTTGGACGAACAGTCTGTATGGTCTCAACTGATGTCTCGCGCGTTCGGTGTGTCCACTCCGTCGACGACTAGCTACGGGCTACTCCTAATAATCTTGCTGTACAATTTGTGTTTTCTCACCACTTCCGTGTGGTTCGCTGGTCGTCGTCTGGGTGGAGCCACGTTGTCCTTCAGTTTGGAGATAATCACTTCTCTCCAATGTGTTCATCAGCACCAGCTACGAGGTAACGGAACACGGTCGATAAATCACAATGTGGACCTATCGGTTGGTGGGGTTCATTTCGATTTGCCCACAGAACGCATGGATTGAATTGGCGTCAGTTCTCTCCCTATTTCTCATTCAGTCTTACACTCGTTTGGTTACAACGATACTTGTGATCAGTGACTGTTTCGATCAGTAACTACTTTATACACGTTCACCTGTGACTTAATCGGTCTGAGTTAATGCTGTTTGTACATTATAAATTTCCGTGTACAGGACATTATTGAATGGGTGTTTCTCAGGTTTTCCCAGGGTATTTTCTTTACTCAACCTGATATAATAGTCGTATTTGGAAGATGGTTCTGACAATCACTGACCATTTGCCACTTTTGATACACATCTTCCACTTTCACGCTGATCTACGTTTTTTTCGTGCCACTGTTTCTTCCCGTTTTTCGCACTAACGACCGTGTCGTGCCATTGAATGTATATCTCTGTTTTCAGTAATGATTCTCTGGCAGGTATTCTGGTCGCCTGGTAACCAAGTCGACTTGTTACCACATCAAATCTCGTATGTTCTGGTTGTACATTTGATTTCATAGTTGTCAGTTCTGTTCACCTGACACTCTTTCTCCTCCTTTGGAAAATTGTTGGGTTATCTTCCGCACTTTTCAAAAGCAATAATATGACCACTATTCTTCTTGCTTACGCAAGTGGACCTACGGTCAGGTGTGTGTAAATTTGATCATGCGGCGTAGATGATCTCAGCCTGCCAAAAACTGCTAAATTAGCTGAGGTAAGGTCGCTGTTTGAAATATAGCTTGTATTCACCCTGGTTGTGTGGATGGACACGCTCCATCGTGGGTTGCCAGTTTACTCTGGTTACGATCGTGACGGCTTGAAATAGTGTCGGTAATGCTTTTTGATGCCAGCCCTCAAACCGGCACTCCACGACCAATTTCGTCCTTGATGAGTCCAAACAGGGGCAGAACCGGTCATGGAGTATCGCTTTGAGCGTGACCATCAAGAAGTAATACAGAAGGTCGCTGTTTGTTTTCTGTTAAATAGTTTTGTGGCCCCCTCACGGATACTTTTTCAATGCATAATAACCAGTCACCAGTTTTTGATGAAAATGAGTCGAAAGCTACTGTCGCACTCTTTAAAGTCAATATTTATTGAAGTTAGTTATGAAATTGCTGGACAAAATTAACACCGTCTTCCTTGTAAAAGTAGTCGCATAGTCTTTCATGACTATCCATGCAGATATGCGATCGTGGTTGGATAACTGTAGTCGTTGGCGCGGACGTCTGAACTTGTGCTAACTGGTTTGTCTGCGTTCCTCACTGCTGAATTCGTATCTACTCTGGACTCAGCAAACGGTCATTTATTGACAAAGAAACGACATACACTTCGTTACATTGTGTTTTGGTTAATGTAAACTTGTCTTTCTGACTCAATAGGAGTTTTAAGTAAAACGTTTTGTTTGCTGTGCTGTTGGACCTTGAGTTGGACAGCACTCAGATTGCATGGATCAGATACATAGACTGCATTTAAAGGTAACTGATTTTTGATCAGAATTGCTGCATTTTTACAAACATGCATTGGCGGGATATCCAGTTATTCATAGTGGATAAAAAACGATTTGCTGTTGGTTTTTGCGTCTCGGTAGTAATTGTTCACATCACCTTTGATGAATATCTTACATTCTTCCAATCACCATTTTTCGTTAGACTGTGTACTGTTTTATTAGATAACCTGACTCAACGCAGTTCATTTTGTTCAGACGATTTGATCGACATAGACCACTTCAATTCTTTCAATTGACAAGGCTACACATGAGTTGAGCCATCGTCACCTCGTACTATGAGAATGTTCGTGATATCGCTGAGTCGTCCACCCTAATATATCTACTAACATACTGTTCCATTCAGCTTTCTGAGAGAGAATCACGATTCATCACTTCATTATTACTTCGCATTCTAGTCGATCGGGGGTAATTTGATGCGTGAATGAATGGTAGGGACTAATGGAGGTCACAACCGATGCAAAAAGCGGCAGCAACCTGATTTATTTCTCTCGGGGGAGTACATACCTTACAGGTATGTGTTCGTAAAAATGCGACAATTGTGAGGAATACATTTCACCTGTAGTGTGCTCGTGTAAACTGAACACTACGCACTGCTCGTCTGTCTTTAGTCCAAGAGTATATTGTAGGTATCTGTATTGAGTGTAATCGGTTTTCGGTCGGTTACATTACCCAAGCTTTTTTCTCGTAGGTAGGATAGTCTAACCTGCTTCTGTTGAGATTTTGTGGGACAGAGAATTAAACGGAAGCTCGCTTAAGACGAAGTGAATTACGGATGTGAACAAACAAGTTTAGTTCTTATACATAATTTGTGTGCTGTTTCCTGTGCCATTCCCTGATTCGCCCCATGCTTCTCTTTGAGCCACAAAATTGTACATTATTGTAAATGCCCCTTATATCGTCGCCTGTTCAACTAGGGTTTGATCTAGTGAACATTTCTGCCGAATGTGTGTCTGCGTTCAGCTTACATATCGCCCTAGAGGTGGGTTGAGGTTCCCTTGAAATACTTATGGTAGAATTTACGCACACATGTTTAGTGTATATATTGACTCAAACAGTCAAATGTGCTGCATGTTCTTCCTCGCTGTTGGGTCAGAAAATCTAGAATAGCGGGTCATCTCTTAGCTGGAGTTTATCAGCTTTCATTCCGGAATTTGGACACTGGAAGAATAGAGCGGCATACTTGTACCTCAGTGCGCTGGACTCTGAAGCTAGTCGGGAATCTAGTGTGCCGCATGTGAGTTATTACGTTGTTAGCCTGTGCTTTGTATTCAGATATTTCATTATGTACGTATTTCCTGTCTAATGCCACCAAAACGGTAAAAGACAAAGTTCAACGTAGGTATATGGTACCTCTTAAATAAAACGACGTTACGCATTAGTAGTTCTAGAGTGAAAGAGGTTATAACAAGTTTGTCGTTGGGTTTGCTGACTTCTTTATAGATGGTTGCAACTGTCTCACGGTGTTGTTACACTCCATGAGATCCATGATTAGTAGTTTTGAGCTTGTTTGGAAGATGGGATGTAGAATATCAACAAGCCATCTGGCAAGCTTGTGTTACGGTGAGTTGTCCATGCATAGGATTAGCCTTAACGGGACGCCACATTTACAAACGTTCCCTTTCGAGAAACAGTTGACATTTTGTGCGATTTTATTTCCCACTAAAATTTACCCTGTTGTCTCACAGTTGATTATCTCAATGAACTTATACTTTTATGTGCAGATAATATCCGTTTTGACTTTGCGGGAGCATCTTATAAACAAGTTGATGGTGTAGCAATGGGTAGTCCATCGGACTCAGTACGCAGATATATATTTAGGAATGATTGAATTAAAACCATCTGATGCTATGTATGGTGCCAGCCTCTACAAGAGATATGTAGATGATATTTTTATCTGTATCACTGATTTTCATTTTATTTCACTCTTAAACCTTTTCAATTCTGCTAATCGTAATCTTCCTGTTTCTCATGAAGAGAAAGCAAGAAATAGTTTTCTTTTCACTCACTAGACGACAGGATGACTCACTACAACGCTCAGTGCACCGTAAGGCCACTTGGAGCGGCCAGTATTTGCAAATTTCTTCTTTTGAACCAATTACTTATAAACGAGGTCTGGTGAGAACTCTGTTTCATAGAGCCCGGGAGATCTGCACCGATGACTGATTGCAAGGAGAGATTAAAGAAAGTGTTGCTCGCAAACGGCTATCCTGAGAAGTTCATCGATGTTCACAGCCAGAAAAGATTGATCAAGACGGCCGTGAGTACGGTCCTTAAGAAGCAGGTCTTTTTGAACCTTCCTTTCAAAGACGATCATATCATGAATGGTGTAAGTCAAAAATTACAGTCTGCCCTAACTCGTACATACCCTGCGGCTGAATTGCGGTTGCTACACACAACTAGGAGTGTCACTCAGCTTATTCACAATCGTGTCCTACCGAAATGTTCTATCTCACGTGTAATCTATCAGTTCACTCGCAGTTGCGGTGACTTCTGTATCGGCAAAACAGATCGGTGCTTATGACAAAGAATGGCTGAACATATGCCTAAGTGGCTAGTGCGCGCCGTGACGCAACAGACAATTGCAACAGATCGAGTGAGACGAAATGCGACCTCGTTCATGACGAAGCACGTCATGGAAACAGTTCACGTTGTTGACCCCGTCAATTTCATAAATTGACAAGTGGTCAGTTATCCGAAGTTATGGTTACTGTTTGTGTTGTAAAGTGTTTTTTTGCGGTTACCGTTCTGGATTTGCATTAACGTTCAATCTGTATCTACTTTGCAGTTTAGTAAAAACTGCAAAGATGCTAGTCGTCTTACTCTCGTTTACTGTCTGGTTGTTTGTTAGACGGAGACAGTTCGGTAACTTAGTTTATAAAAGGAGACTATTATATAACTTGGCACGATTTTCCCGTTGGCATTTTGCCTTATGTTCATTAGTACACACATTGTATACATACGAAAACCATAGTATTCTCTACTTAGTGAGGGAATGAGGTCATACTTCGAGAAAATACCATATGGACGCATTGGATCAGTCAGAGTTTGTTGTCGTGACAGAGACAAACTAACATTTAACTGACATTATAAAGCCTACCTGTCTAATTGCGCCAACTACTTGGAAATCTTCGATAGAGTGTTCTGTTTTCGGAAGACGTTTTCCAATCGGGGAAACTAACTGTCAGTTCCATGTTGCTTTCACCAATGACGTAACACTGACCTGCTAGACTATCAACTCTTTGGAATATCTTCCGTTATTCTATACCGTTATTGTCTCTTAATTCTGTCGGTGTAGGTGGTTGGACAAACGCATCCGAGTCGACTAATATAAGTCAATTTGTCTAAGAGTGATAGTGCATCCCGAACCAAATGCGTTGAAAACCGAGTTATGATGTAAGCAACTAGTATATCTGTATGTTGTACTGCTCAATGTCATTGCTTGGTGAACGTAGGTACTGGCGTCATCTTTCATTCTGAGAACTCTGTTTGTCTATTTTTTCGGTTTTTATCCCACACTTCTGTTTTTTACCTACATTTTATTTATAGTTGTATCAAGCTCGATTGTATTGCCGCCAGCGGTAGCCCTACGGGCATCCTGATCCAGGTCTCCCTAGGCTGGAGGAGACGATTGCTGAGAACAGATCGGGCTCCATTTTCCAATTCTATTCCCTGCAGTTTGATTATCTCCTTTCCTAGCTGATTAGTTGGGATAACGAGACAGCTGAATTCAGATGTTTATCTACATTTTAACTAATAAGACATCATATCTCGCCGGCAAAATGCTGAACCAGCATTGAATGGTTTGTGCTAATTATGTCATTAGTCTCTTCTACTATGCATAAAATGAATTGGCTATACTCTGTTTGCAGCGGTCTAGATACGAACTTTTTTCCTTGTCTTACATCTGCTTACCTAACGAAGCCGTTTAGGACTAATCGCCACTGTAACCTATGAAAGGTTGCATTTCTGTGTGGGTTCTTGAAAAGAGCAAGATCGACTTTGTATTGTTACTACTAAAGTTTTTCTCCATGTTATACTTTTGGAATCCAACGGTCTCAAAACAATTTGTTGTCTTTTGTGTAAAGAGCGAACTTAGCTGAGCGAACAGTGTCAGATGTGCAGGACTTACTGGTCTATCAGCAGTGATACCTGGGACATCCGTGAAGTTTATATAACACTGAATCTGCGCGGACGGTGTTCCAATAGTATTTGTCTTTTAGGCACAAATATTCACACGTATGTGTTATTTGCCAAGATTGATAATGCTGTCCATGACAAAAATCGAAGTATGTTGTGACCTCGAAATCCGGAAATCTGCTTTCTGGGTTAACCTCCAGATCACTCAAAACACAGATGATCTCATCTGGCTGATCAATGCTTAATAGCTACTGGCCACAGTTTAACTATATCGTCTGATTGACAGGGAGTTTAGCATAAGTTTGTACCGAGCCGTCCGTTTACTTATTACGCCTTGCATCAGAGCTCTGGTAAGGAGCTGGACGCGTAGATAAGTGGTTTATTTTTAATTAGAGCAGTGGGAATACGAAGTCGTAGTGAATGTCGGAAATGCCGGACTGATAAGTTAATCTGGAGTAGTTTCCTGCCGAATGTACTATAATTAGTACGCATAGAGAACTTTTGACAGAAAGGCGAGAATAGTTATAGTTTTTCAGTGGCAAGCTGTTGTAGAAATCTGACTGGGTTTGCTAAAGAATCGGTTGAGAGGAAGCGTCGGGCGTTAGGGCGAGTAGAAAAGTGCGAGAGTAGTGGTTTCACTAAGCACATTCTTGCTGGCATTAAACGTATGTAGCGCTGGAGAATTGATGTAAACAGCTTTCTTTCATCCGCAACAGAATTGGCTAACAGTAACGAGGTATGTGAACAGTGTGCTGTAAAACGACGATAGTAGCTGATCATACCAATGAAACGCCGAAGCTTTTCAATGGAAATTTTGAAGTGGTTTAACCTTTGTATCCAATGATCTCGGATACTCTTGAAATCGATAATATGCCCTAAAAATTCCAATGAATCAACAACAAGGACCCAATTAGATGGATTAATAGTAACTCCAAACTGGACAAAATGTTTGCACAATAAATGGCGATGTTGTTCATGTTCGACATAGTCCCGACGAACGGTCAACACATCACCGAGGCGAACGTAAACAAATTCAAAACCACATGTAGTTTGATCCACAAAACGTTAAAAGGTTTGAACAATGTTGCGTAGACCGAATGACATTCGGAAAAACTCGAGGAGATCAAATGGAATTATTATCGACACTTTTGGAATATCATCAGGGGCCACAAGAATATAATTATATGCACGCACTAGGCAGATCTTAGGATAAACGTTTTTAATATCCAAGATGAGAGAAGAATGTTGGATATGGGTAATAGGATAAAATCCACGGATTGGAGAACTGTTGAGTGCACAGAAATCGTTGCACGAGTGCCAACTACTTGAGCTTTTGGTAACCGTAAGAAGTGACGAGATAATACCCGGATGTCAGATGATCACATTTAGCTTTGTCGGATCTCAGCTTCATTGGAGGTTGTTGGCGCGATCGGACGGTAGTAAGATGCCCTGTGACGACGTTGTAGTGGTCTACTTTTTGATTAACTGTGAAGAGGTCGTATGAAGGGGTTGTAAGTTGTGAGAAACCTTGGAGCAACAGAAAAGTGGGGTGCGAGTGAACGCAGACAGATGCGTTTTCCATGAGCACAACTGATTACGCTTCCTTGCACTGTGACTGAAGTTCTAGTGTTACCAACAAAATGATGTATCCCTTCTTAGTGTGTGAGAATGCTGACCACTGACTGAATGCATGTTGGACGATGATCGACTCCTACGGGAAATATGATTCATCCTTTGTTGTATCTGTATTATGAATATAGCTAAATGCTCATTGGACGTGTCAGTGGGTTGCTGAGACGGGGTAGGAAAGGTGACCGGCCCTAGTTGGGAAGATGGAGTATCTTCCGTTATCTTATCGGCAGCGTCAGTTAGCTCTATAATGAGAACGGTGGAATTAATGCCAGTATTTCACGGGTTGACGAAATCAGGTGCTTCAATCGTAGCTGTCACAAAATAGAATCATCCATTTCCCGAAGTCCAAGCATTTGTTTCATATGACGAACCATCTGTCACCGTTTACAATCCCTTAGCTCGATGTTGGAAAACAGTTAGTCTAAACTCTTCTGCTCCGAAAGTCAAATTCTACTCACTAAAGCATATTTGAAAGTGACCTGTGGGTGCTGCGAAGGTATTTCACCGATGAAGTAACAAACTCTCTCCACAGTCGCCATCGGGATAGACTTGGATTTTAACATGAGTCCTGAATATGGCTGCGACGTGTCCAAACCACAATGAAGGATTAGAACTACAAAACTAGGAGGTCGAATACTACAATTTTTCCAAACAGAAACCGATGTGCCACCACTCGGAAACGCTGCAAAAAGAGCCCGACAGAAACTACTCATCGCTACTAATTCCTCTTCTCATTCCTATAGGAAACATGGCTTTATTCTTCAGCCCTCTTATGCTTTCCTTCTGGAGTCACCCTATAATGAGTTGGCCCTAAGTTGCATTTATACCAACTGTCTTAGTCTGATGAATTAAATTCCAGAACTAAGACAGATGGTGTAACATGCAAGTCGGCAGTCTTTATTCTGATTGTCCGTCGCACCTGCGGACCAACTATGGGTCAACGTGGAGACACCGGGGGACAGCGTTCTTCTGACTTAGGGGTTCCAAAAACAGTCCTGTAAAAGGAAACAATACAAACAAGCATGAATCGAAGGCCCAGTAGGCCATGCACACGACTTACACGAACTTAACCTAAGACGGCGTCAATAACACAATAGCACGCCCTGTTACACAATTTAAATTCAACCCGTACGCGCTTGATGATTTCGGTCACCCATTAAAAAGGTACACGACAACGATCCTGAAATTTTCGCTTTCACGGAAACATCGTTGATACCAGAGATAAGTGACAATTATATCTGTATACCTGGCTATTCAGGTCACCGTGACGATTGCAAGAGAACGCATGGGAGGAGTGGCTATCTACATTACTCTTAAGTTATCTCCTCCTTTTGTATGCAGTAGCACTATCCCCTCCCGCATATGCGATGTTTAGTGGTTACAACTAGAGCTTCGTAGACACGATTAACTGTTTTTGGGCGTTATCTACCGTTCACTGTCGAGATCATTCTCGGATGATGAGGCTCTTCTGTCTCATTTGACGAATATATCCCCGATCAGTATTCCCCTCATTTGCTTGTCATGGATGATATTAACGGCCCGAGAGCGTCTTGGGTTCATCTTCAAAAAGCTCAAAGGGATAGCCTAGACTCAACTCTGATATTAGTTGCGCAACAGAAAACCCGGCTCAACACGTTTAGTCTTCAACGAGCTATCGTCCGGGGATGATCTCTTCTTGGCTTGATCTCGTAATCACAAACGAAAGTTTACGTTGATCAGGTTAGTTTTGAGGCTCCCTCAGGCGACAGTGATCATTTTATTCCGGTTTTTGGCTTCCTTAACTACTGAGTGCAGCAACCTGCTAAGAAAGAGTTGGTCAGCAATTTCACCCGGGCCGACTTTGATATTACGAGAACTCACCCCACGCCACTTCACTTACCTCTGACTATCAACGTACAAAACATATGTTATGCGAGCGTGACCTGTATGTTTCACGCAAGTTTATAATTAGCTCTGTTCGCTCTCCTCTTCCAGGGAGAATTCGCCGACTTCTTGACAGCCGAGTGAGACTAGTTGTCAAATGGAGACAGTCCAGCATACCTGAAACGAAGCATTTCACAAGTTGCAAAATCACTGCAAGTCGGAACTCCATCGCAGTCGTCTCTAAGTGCAATTAAAATAACACCCAAACAAGAAGTCCGTTGTGGTGATTGTCACTAAACCTATTTCTCATTACTGTTGTTTTATTACTTTATTGACTATAAGCTGTACATTTGCGCTAGAGAGATAAATTACCCGCTTTGCTTAGTTCGGCTGTTATTACTATTGCGTCCAAGCTAACTCTGGGGTTCATCACCATCATCATCATAGACAGCAATACATCAGTGGTTCACATTGATGTTTAACTGCCACACAACCATGAAGAAGAGTAAAAAGCAAACCCTGTATATGACGAGAGAAGAAAAGACAGGGAAAGGGGAGGGGACCTAGTCACTAAAAATAGCTACGTCAGCATTCAAACATACAACTCTGGGGTTGAGCTAAGTTAATTACTTCATTTCTGTATTTCTGGAAACATCACAGT
>LUCH01018395.1:0-14545 GCA_013368495.1 Paragonimus heterotremus
CAAGTCGCTATGCGCTATACAAACACCTTGTAAATTTCTCCTTGTCGCACACGTTGCTGGAACGAAACAAGGTTATCTTTTGCACCTGTCTGTTTCGGGAGGAACTAATGGGGACAGTCACGTTAGGTTTGGGATCAAGATTTTCCGTGTTAATCATTGCGAGGAAATGAATCTGATTTCTGTCAGGCGCATTATTATACCATGCACGAACCTTTATATTCTCCTGAGGTTTTTATTGGGTCTCCTCCTTGGTTACACTCACAATCGTTTGACCAAACACCGAGGAAGGGAACGAGCGCGGCAAACCCGTTTATATCGAAGTTCATGTAAAAATTAAGTCACATACTTTAGGTTCATAGGACGAAACGTTTACAATACATAGCACCTGGACACAGAACAAATCAAATGAAGCTGCCATGCATGGCAATGAGGCCATCAAAGCAGATCACGTTATATGGGGCAATGAAAGTCAATGCGAAGACACAGCGTCCAGATAGTCAACATGTGTTCGACCGCACGGCTACGGTCTGAGTTTCTAGCAACCTATTGCAGGATTAAACGAATCCTTCAAAAATGCAGCAGAATCTTCAATCAACTCAATTAGTGCACTGCGTTTAGATCCTGTAAATGACACAAAAATTGAGTTCTGGTTTAAAAATACGAGGATGTTTTGAAGATGGGGCTGTCGGACGTTGGCGATGCTCGGGAAGTGAGACTGCTGCATCGTAAACTGGGTGCCTTAAAACAAGAAGGGTACACCGACTTTATCTTGCCGAACACTCGAGGGGTTTCAGCTTTGAAGAAACCACCCCCCATAAAACACTTCAACTCAGGCCAGAGGTTTGCCCGGCCTTGGCAAGAGCTATTCCGGATTTGGCAGAGTTTGTTCCCGGTTGGCCAGAGTAACATCCCAGTAGGCTAGTCACGCTGGCTGCATCTCTCTCACGTTTTTAGTTATTTGTCTGGACAACTAAAGCCACTCTGACCTCACGTAATCCAACGTTCAGGGGCTGCCGGCATTTGCCCGTAGGTTTCACCGACTTCTCTCGCAGTCGATGTTTCTTAGCAAACAATTTTACTTAGAAAAAACTGGCGTGGTAATTTAACGGAATCACTTTTGTGGTGGAACGTTTATTTCGAACGCCTTCACACGAATTTACGCCGACCGATATACAGATGGACTTGGGGTGTATCGGATAACTCTCCAAATTGATCCTAAGAAGAACATACTACCATAAAAGTTGTCCACTTGCCCGCCGACTACGCGGAGTTGAACAGCAAAGCAATAAGTAACGTGACAAAGCACCGTGTCTGTATATTTCAGCTTGAAAATTAATGTATCAAATTCTGAGGCGTACCAGTAAGCGGTAATCGTTATCGTATAAGTTGAAGACATTTCCGAATTCAGAATTTCGCACGCGACGGGCGAACTGAATACAGAGAAGCCGGAGAGACAAGTCATAGAAAAATGAGGAAACAAGAGGATATGAAAAGAAAGAAAAATGGAAAAACACGGAAGGAGTGACATCAAAGTTCTATGAAGACACATCTTGTGAGGTGGGAGATGTTAATATCTGAAGCCGTAACACGAACCAGCAAGATTTGTAACAGGCATGGCTTCACTGCATCAAAGCGCTTGGGGACATATTTACCTGACAGATGTTGTACACGCAGTTGTGGCGGTAGTTTCAGGACACACCGGACTACATTTTGATAGAATTCTTCGTTAACCAAATCCACTACACCAACGTGCACAAGACATATCACGCAAGATCAGCAGCACTCGTGTATGGTAGGGTAACTTCGACCAACGTCAACCATGAATGAACGATACACCATACCTGTTCGTTTTTCCCTCCGGTTTCCTCCTCGAAGATTCTCCTTGTCTTCCAATCTCGATGTGCTCTTTTGATTAAGTGACCTTCATTAATCTATAGATTATCATCATTTTGGCTGACTTCTAATTATCGGCCTTCGGATTCTCCACTATCTCTGTTTTGACCCATTTTAACCACCTCATGACGGAATGTTTCACGTTTCCCTCACTTTCTTAGAGATAGCTTTGATCACATAAAGGCATGCAATCATCGTTGGTGCAGGCGTGCCTTTTTAAATGTCGCTGTTGGAAGGCGATACATTGCGTTTGCGTCAAACAGTAAGTAGAAATAAAGAAGACAGTAACTTGTTTCTTTTTATGTACGCTAGAAACACAGTGTATGTGGCATCCGTACAGGTGAATTCCAATTCACCCTCTGCCCCTGTTCATACTTCTTGTTTCTTGACGGTTTTCGTCAGCGGTAAAGTAACGTTATATTAGAACGTACCAGTGTTATTCATAATACGGATGTCATGCAAATGAAGTATACGCACATGCGGAAGTCTGGGATAATAAAGAGTTCTTTGTTTTTGACTGCTTCATTTTTGGTCACACGGCCATCGAGTACCCCAACAGCCAATAACTGCGATCTCTTTCGTCTTCAAAACTGAATGACATGATACATGTGTTACTCCAACACCGCACGAGTTTCTAACGCTAGTGGTGTAACATAAGTTATCAGTAACTACGGATAACCAAGAATGACAGAATGTACTACACAGCGTGCAAGAGGGAAATGACGACAAACTCGTCATCATCAGGGATGAGGACGAATGTACACATAACAGAGGACAACGACTTCAACTTAATGGTGGCGGATGTGGTCGAGGCCTGATAAATACGTTGGTTGGGTGAGAGGAAAACATGGGAGCAGAAATCACGCGCGCGTACCAAAGGTTTACAGAATATTACCTTGTTCTGCATTTCATGAATACACTATGGTTTTTGTTTATCAAAGCACAGTTTGTTCGGGAAAGTGCAAGAAATGTAGCGGCTGGAGCGCATGCTGAACATGTCACACTTCAGTTTAATTTTAATACATGGATTGGTGTCATTTGTTGGTGCACCGCTGCACTGTACGTGGGTAAGCATGGAATATTCAATCAAGTAATTATGTATTTGAGTAGTCTGTTCCTTTGTTCCGCTAACCAGAAATAGGATGCTATTAATGGAACTTTTAAGACAAAGTGTGCGGTAAATGCGCAGCGGTCCAAAACGCTGCACATTATCGCATGTGTAGGTGAGACAGTACACATTATAAACAGGTTTATCGTCCCCATAAACCAGAACTGCTTATTTCAATTATTTCGGACGAAACCGGTTGCGGATAACCATTATCGGGTTGAGGGCGCCAATGACCGCAGTGCCAGCCGATGACAAACGGAATGCCTGTGTAAGGCTGCCAGTGCAACCGAGTACTTATCATAACTCCGTACCGGAATAGTCGAACAACGGCGCCACATCTACATTGGATTGCATTGTGGTGTGGTCACCGCTGGTGAAACGATGACGGTGATGAACGCTCCACAGAAAAGTCGGCATCCCTACTGTTATGCACTGTTTCATGCGCACTCTGTGGAGTTCTGCGCAATGTGCGTGCATCAAGCGGTGAATTAGAAATGAAAGGTTTCAATAAAACCAGCGGTAATTTCAAGTCAATAGATGCGGTTGATTTGGGGCGGGTTGAAAACAACTGGATGGCACCTGGAATACTAGATATCGCGGGTGAACGACCGATTGCGAGAGAAATAATTGTACAGAGGAAATAAATGTCGCTATCGGTGACATTTTCACTAACAGCATTTGATACAGTAAAAGATTTCGCGCTAGCAGCGGCAGCTGCATCATCTGAACCACCTGTTGTAGGTTCATGCGATATTTCTGCTTCGCAACATGGAAAATTCACGTAATATCTAAACTGCAAGCTCCACAGACGCCACAAGTTGTAAGGAGTCCTCGTTCGTCCAACATAATGCATACCTGCCGTCAAGCACGAGTAACTTCTCCTTCACGTTTTATAAGTTTGTTAACAGACAATTTACCATACCGTCGTCTCACTGCACTCCTTTTCATTATGAAAACTAATGAAATCAGGTCTTATTGATAACGTGTTATAAGTGCGAATAAAAACTGTTAATAAACCCCACATGAATTTCGCCGGACCACTTAATGAGCAAACCTACCTGGTTATCGTATACGTCTACACTAAGTGGCCTGAAGTTGACAACCTAGGACAGGCGAATACGGACAGCTCTATACAGAAGCTACGGGAACTTTTCCGCTGTTTCGCACTGCCAGAGACGTTGGTCACAAACAGAAATTCTCAGTTCACCTGTTCCATTTTCGAAAAATGCCGTCAACTGTTAGGTAACCAACACATATGATCTCAAGTTTACCGCCCTCAGTCGAACGGACAAGCTGGGCGGTTTGTCTATTTCTTAAAGTCAGCGTTGTTGAAGGACAGGGGAGAAGGCCATTCACTTCGTGTTTTACAGACCCTCTCAAACAATAATCGAACAACCCCACATCCGAAAGTCCCAAATGGCAAGTCGCCAGCAAAATGCACGTTGAATAAAAAACTGAGAACCGCCTCCGTTATCATGATCCCGCATTCAAACAGGAAAGGGGGAAATAGCAGAAGAGTGGAAAGACAGTACGATCAATGACACAGAGCTGCCGCGTAGTACTTCACGATCCGCATATTTCGGCATCCACCAAACTGAAAGTAAGGGAGAATCGTCTAGAGGAGGAGATCAGTACTGTACGAAGTGAAAGTCGGCAAGGCCTCGTGAGTGCGGTACGCAAACCAAACTCGCCGAAACAGAGGAGATGCAATGTGTGACCGGGTAGGACGAACCACACAACTGGATACACTGCTAGTGCTTTCGACTTGAAGAAAGAACGACCGATCAAAACTGAACTTTCAAAGGAACCGACGTTCTAGCTCCAGGACGCTAAGCATAAGTAGCCATTGAGGTGAATACGACGGACGAACAGCTGCGGCAAACTAAGTCGATTCTCAAAAGTAGCCCGATGATTAAACCCAACAATCTTCTGCGGGGGTTGTTTCGAGGTTCGTTTGTCTCATCCGGAACCGTCTCCTTCCTCGAGAAGACTATTTTATCCTATCAGAATCAGCGGAAATGTCGTTCGACCTTTATTCCGCTGTGCCCACTGGTGGCTTAGTGACTTTAACTGCTATTCTTTCTTTGATTTTTCTGTTTAAAAATGTTCGCAAGTCGCTATGCGCTATACAAACACCTTGTAAATTTCTCCTTGTCGCACACGTTGCTGGAACGAAACAAGGTTATCTTTTGCACCTGTCTGTTTTGGGAGGAACTAATGGGGACAGTCACGTTATGTTTGGGATCAAGATTTTCCGTGTTAATCATTGCGAGGAAATGAATCTGATTTCTGTCAAGGGCATTACTATACCATGTAGAAACTATCGTAACCTTTCGAGGGTGTACAATAACTTCACAGTGCAGTCAGTATTTCAGAGATCACAAAAATTAACCTGAAGGAGTATGTGTGAGTCTGTATGTATTCGGGGCTATCTTCCGCTTAGGGCCACAAGATGGTCAAAAAGATGCTTGCTATCTACGGATTGTTCAGAGGTGTCTTCTCCCGCCTAGACGAGGAAGCGTTCCAGACCCTTTACAGTGTCTACATGAGGCCGCTGCCAGGTTACTGCCATCTGGTTGTGTACACCGGCTGTAAGAAGGATGCACTCGTTGTTGAGCATGTTCGGTGGAGTGGGCTATCAATTTGGTCGCTAGTTGAGTCAATACCCAAATTTCTTAGCCAATATCCACTTGAATTTAAAACACCCCGCGCTGACCTAATTTTTACACACCTTTTCATTGGTATATGACCCACTGAACAGTTCTTTATCCTAGAGGCTAGTAGTGGTCGAAAGTGTAATGACCAGAAGGTTTACAAGTGCGGTCCTCGAGCCTTCCTTAAACAGGAATTATTTTTCTACAAGGAACTACCTCCATTTTGGGGGTTGCAGCCCTAGGAATCGTTTTAAACTGTCGTAAGACTCACGTTTAATGAGGACTCTGTTAATTTTGTAATCCCACTTTGTTCTTGGTATTAGCTGTAATCCTCAGGAGAGGTGCCGCGTCCTGTTTTCAGTTATTGTCTTTCAAACAAACGGACACCCACTGGAAACTGTAACGGACAAATTGGTTAGAATCCGAAGATCTTCGGCCCCGAACCCGTTTATTACTCAATGAAATCGTTTAAATTCAACCCCCCGAAGACATACTGCTCTGGCAGGATTCTCTCTCTACCCAACTCATTAATCGTTAGTGAAAACTATTCGGCAAAGAGAATTATCGACCACTAGCCACTTGAACACGGTCACCACTCCCTGTTCGAAAAAGATCACCTCCGTTAATGATCACAACAACGGGCGTAGTGTTCGCAGTTTGACCTTCTGATCAGGCTGACTTTGACGGTTAGAGAAGCCATCTGAATTCAGTTCTTCTTGAATATGATTACGCAGACCAGGACTGTCATGCATTTCAAAGCGCAATTAAGAAGATAGACGGTTTTTCGTGCTGCACAATCTACGCACTTTCTCTTCTAGTTCACATCTCCTGGGTAGAACGTGTCTTTAATGACCACTTCCATTCATCTGAGGAACATAAGCTCACGGGAAATTCGGAAGAGCTAAGAGCTTTCCATGGTGTTCGAATCAGGTGTAAACATGAGATCCGTGGGCACAGTAAACTTTTAGTGCGTACGTACCGTAATAAAAAAATTCCCAGGTGAGCGCAGCAACCATCACTGCGAACTGAGGATACGAATAAACGGAGACTCGACGTATATTGTGCAATAGTTATAATAGGTCTCGCGGATACTAAACAACACCAACGGACAAGAACAGTTAGAAAGTTCCAGGATCCAGCGGTCGAGCACGCAAGCAAGTCGGGAGTGTATATGACACCGCTGGCACGCATAGGCCAACAGGCATGCTAGCAAGCAACCGCGGTCGCATGCAACAAGTGGATGGCAGGTAAAAGTCTGTACGACCCCATGCACAACGTAACTTTTATTTCAAGGAGAATGTTACACGCCATATAGCAACCAGACAAGGGCTATTTCCAAGTTACTGCCAAATGTTACAATGAAGGATCCTAATACGTGCTTGCGCCGATGGAAATCATTTTTTCACCACCGACTAACAAAGAGCATTTCCAGCTTCTTCTCTACCGTTGTTTTACAGGGAGGTTTCTTCTGATCCCAAGTTGTTACCGAATTATTCATGGATATTGTTCGGTGGTCTTTAACGTTGCATCGCTGAACTGGCACCCCATCCTATCGCTGCAAAACCTTCAGCAACCAGCATTCACGGTTTATTCTTCTGTTCTGGTTGTTGAAGGTCCTATATTCAAGTTTACTTTGTGATGTGATGGCTCCAGACAAGATTTATCCCGGGATCTCAAAAGAGGACACTGGTAATCTGGCAGAACTCCTTTACAATCTGTTCAGATGGGCATTCCGGACTGGCTTTTTCCCAGGTACATAAAAAAAGACTACGATCGCAGGAGGCGGCCGGCACCCCTGGCTAACTATCTTTCAACCAACTTTACCGCTATCCCATGTAAGGTAACGGGGCGCTTACTGGAGAGTGCCATCATCAAACACTTATTGAATGACGTATTCTCTTCCACCCAACATGAGTTCTTTTCCATTGGATCATGCAGGACACATGCTTACGTTCATAGATTGCCTGACGGGGATAAAAGACAATAACCTTCTTTACGATCCTATCGTAGCGACCCTGAGATTTCACCGATCTACTTGCGTTATGGGGTGCAAGATAGCTCCAAAACGGATAGCTGCCTATTGCACTCAGACTATTAAGAAAGTTTGTCCGATCTATGCTATCCGACTGTTTGTCCACTTGCCGTGTGATAGCGTGACGCAACCCTGAACCGCGGACACTTCCGGTTGACTCACAAGTTGACGGCTAGTCTCCAACCCTCTTAGCCAACTTGTGTGTCAGCGCCGCTTATAACGCTATAGAAGACCACCTGTATATTTTACCCAATAAATATTCGGTCTTTATTCTTAACAGCTTTTTTGTAATCATATGTGAAAAAAAACGACTTAGTGCGCCGTGCACCAAATTATCTTCTTTGATTTCACTAAGGCTTTTAACTGTGTGCCACATCGACCCCCCGAACAAAAAAAGGAGGGTTATGGCCTCCCAGGGGAGATTCTTGGTTGTACTGCATCTTCACTTGATGATAAAACTTTTAGAGTCAAAACCGGACCAGACCTTCCGTCTCCGTCTTTGATTTGTGCGAGATTTCCTAAAGGGTAATTGCTGGGCCCTCCAATATCTCTGATAGACCTCAAGGCTTCTGGGAAAATATTTCCTCTACGCTTTCGGCCTAACCATCCGCACTACTAGTAATCTCAGTGAATTACAGATTGAGATTGACGTGAATGTGTTGACTGGTCGGTTAGAGTCCCGCTGTAGAAGACACATGTCAGAATGCGAACCTAGAATATTGGCACCAATGATTGCAACAAGTCACGCACATTTGAGGACGCATACTGATTACACATATCCGTACTCTGCGTTAAATCGCACCTTGAGGTTTGGGATAATGTGTGGCCGACCATCACAATAGTGCAGATTCAGACGATCGAGTTATTTGAAGTGTCCTCCAAGTCCAAAAACGTTGGAAAAGTAGATCGAAGTGATCGTAATTTACACCCTGCTACTGATAAAATTAAAGCAAAAGTGCTCTATCGTCTCGGATGAGAATTAACCGGATAGTCAAGTTATCCAGCAAAAATGGCGGTCAAAGTAGTGTAATCAAAAACTAGTTCGTAACGGCTAATAGTCAGCTAGAAATGAGCTTACTAAAACAATCATGCATAGATGGAACTGACAGCGTGTCAAACGGTACCAAGCGAAAAAGTACTAGCTGGTAAACAACTGCGGTTACCAAAGATGAATACAGAAATTTTATGCTTGTTATCATGGTATAAAATTCTCCACGATTGTTCATTATACACAGCAAAGGGTGAGCCGAAGGCATATATGGGGTTGACTTTCTACAAAACAACTCTGGTATGCTTGAACTAACTCAACGTAACGCACCTTACCAAACGCGGAATTACCAACGTACAAAAAATCAAAGTTCAACAATTTCGGCACCCACCACTGCCAATGAATATGTATCAGTACATAAGTCGTTGGCCATATAAACGCTGACATGAAAACATGTCTTGCACACATGCACTGGTATCAGGCCGCATGCATATTACTGCTGCTCTGTTATTTCACTCCGGCCAAATCGTACCTTCAATAGTTAGTAAATATCAACGAGACAAACGTTTTCATTGTCTTGCATGTGCTCGATAAGAATCAACATGTTCCCGTTGCGTTGTGTAGTGGGACCAAGAAATGAATCGGCAATGTTACAAAACAATCTACAGTAACCGTTCACGATAAATTCCACCAAACCAAGTCCTCTGTATGTTGGAAGAACGTTCCCCTTGAGTGACAGAGAAATTCTAGTAAATTGACACAGTAAACTCCCGGTAACAACGACCACGTGCAAGCAGAAGCCGAGGCGCGCGAGAACGAATTGTGAATTGATTCAAACAACAGACAAGTAATTTATAGATACAATGCACGCAACAAGTATGAAGAATAGTATAACAAGACAGCGAAAAGATAACACATTCTACAGTTGTAAGCTATTACACTGGAGACAGTGGGGCAATCTCCTTGTTGCTATTGTAGCGAAAAAGCGTCCAAAAAGGCATGATCTTTTTGTCCAGCATGCTAGTTACCATGCCACACGCGCGCTTGTGATTTTGATTAACAATTCCGGTCCACAAAACCCCCCGGTTTCCGCTCACACGTCGTATGCACTCCTACCCGGTTTAGGTGTGTGATTCACTCCTTTTATCCGGGGGTTTTCAACCCGCTAGTCCTCGTCCGTTGATCCGATTTCGTTGAGCAATGGCCTGTCCGGTCGCTCGTGTTGTCCTCCGTCTATCCATCGTGCGGTTTGACCGTACTCCACAGCCGCGTCGGGATATTCCTGAGATTGTTGGAGTAATCACGCCTTCAAGTTGGTCATCCATCCTATTTTGGCTGCCACGCCTCGCCCGTTGGCCCGATCCGGTCGAGCGATGACTCATCCGGTCTCACACGCCGTTCCCCATCCGCTCGCTGTCAGTTTTTGAACGCACCTCCTCATGTGTTGAGGTATTCCGCCGAGAGCTGGAATACTCGCACTCCCTGACTGAGAGTCTACCACACTGCCTACAGCCCTTAGCCAGTTAATTGTCATGCGAGATAATGGTAAATTTTAATGGCTCAAAAAGATATACAGACAGTTTCCATAAATTAAACATCGTAGTATGTAGTAGATTGAACCGTGCTCTCGTGCTTATTAAAGGCGATCTTCCACAGGATCTGCATTTATTTAGGTATGGAACTAAACGTCAGCCAACCTTAATTTACAAAGCAATCTCCTCCATATCGGCTGCTTTTTGAAGTATTTATGAAGGAAGTGACTGTGCATATTTCAGCTCATTTCGCCTGTCTTAGTTATCACGGGCTGCAGGGGCTGCGTGGGAGTAATTCTCAATAAACTCACTTCGCTTGTTGCGACAGCTGACCTTGGCCACAAGAAAAGTATAATGGCCACTTCACAGAAATCCAAGGAATATCACTTTGCCATCTCCACGCCTTGACCACGGGATCATCTATTTCTGAGGCTAGAACCTTTTGAACACCTACAACATTTTAAACACCAGTCTGCAGACCAGAACAGATACTGTGCATCTGTAAATGAGATCAGTCCCAAAAGCAAATTTTCAGATCGAGAAGGGTTGGTAAGATAGACAGCACCCCCGGAGTGATGTTGTAGTGACCGGCGATTGTGTGGCTTCTCTAAGGAGCACGGCTTCAACCGGGTTTTCCTGCTTGTCTATTCTGTACGCATGATTCTATGTACGCCTGCAACAGGAGGCCTGATACGAACTCAGTGCCACCTTCTTCAGCCGTGCAACTTATTGCACGCAATGAATGCCCGCCCTTTCCTTAACGACTCATCTATTATTCCATTCTTCAAGGTCGTTTAACCCGAACCTTTTCGAGCGTTGTTTAGCGCACTCGGAGGCTCCACGCACTTTTCGTTTGGTGAGCGTTTAAGCGCCGTTGAGTTGGCCGTAGCCCATCTCGCGCTTCTCTCCTTTTTCCTCTTGGTTGCTGCCGTTTGTCCAAGACTAGGCTAAAACTAACTACTTATCGTATTTCCAAATGCTGTTGGAAATATACGGTTTGTTTCCAAACCCCACGGTGTCCTCTAGTTTGATGCCTGTTGAGACTACGTTATGATTGCTCTTTTGGAAAAGTGTATTAAATTGTTAGTGGACGAGGGTCTAGAGCATACCCACTTGTCCACTACAATGTGAAAAGTGAGGATGTGCACAAACAAAAAAGTAAACAGGAAAAATCTAGCTGATGCGTACTTGGTCATTACTTACAGATGTCACTAATGGAGCGGCTTGTTCTCAGTTGACACAGGGTCATCTTTTACAGTCGTAGCTGAGCAAGCCGTCAAGCTCCTCTTATACCACTTCAACTTGTACTTGCTCACTGGGCAGCTTGTTTTAAACAAGTACAGCTTTCTGTACGCATGGAGTCGAGCAAGCCGTTCACGCGCGGTCATCTAGGGATATATGTACTAATTCCCAGGCGCTAGACAATTACTCAAGGACACTGGGACATGAGCACCCACAGGTTCAGGAGTTTGGCAGTGGAAAATAGGTATACCTAATAACAATAGTAACGTAGTACTAATAAACTTTTTAACGCATCTATGAGGCATGCTCGATTGAGCGCGGTCAAAGCAAACAATTTCAGATGACATATGAATAACAGTAGTACAGGAGGACAGATGTGAAAACCCGCCAGCGGAAGAAAACTAATCAGAAATGAGATATTTGAACGTGCACATTACTGAAGAAGTGGGTAAACTGTGAAATGTTCGATCAAAGAAGGTGGTACTGCGTCAAGTTACCGTCCACAAACTTATGTCTGGGGTGATAATCAGGGTTTCGCGTCTTCATAATATCTAATGGGAGAATGTGTTACGTTGCGGTACGTCTCCCGGGTAGTATTCGTGTCATGCCAAAGAAATGCATTTGGGCGGTTCATAAGATGGCATTTTGGAGGGACTTATGTTCCCAACTAACCAACCAGTGACAAGGCTTGGGGTTTCCCTGAAACATACAATGGAATGAACAGTCTGTAACCGGTAGGTAAGCAGTATGTCACATCAGCTGGTTCACCCTTCAGATGAGTACTGTGAAGGTTTGTTGCACCTTGTCGCTCAATATATTGATCATTTTTACTTATTCGTGTTGGGTTTTATTGATAGATGTTATCTCATCGACAGGTATGTTAGTATAGCTATCTGAATCACCTACCAGATCAATCAGAGCGGAGAACTGGGTTTCCTCATTGTCGAAATGATCAGTGACGTGGCCAGGTGTGGCATGACAAAATGAAATTTAACGACTAATGTTACCCCATTGAGCAGTTTGAGTCTATTAACGTGCTGTGGTTGAACCCGTTTGTGTCACGCGCTTAGAAACTGAGGTGGTGGTTACTACAAATTTTCCACATTTTCTTTCACGGAGACTTCCGTTCCACACAATTTTTATTAACTTGAACGAAGTCTTGAGGTTGATAAGATCCTGTGAGTGGATACATTTTCCTGTAGTCAGTACACTATTGGATGTACATAAAAGTGGGCAGCAAATTTTGTGCCTTCTAACAAAGACGAGTTTGATGACCAATCCACTCCAGCGACATTCATCAGCACAAGTTTAGTGCTTTACAAAAGAAGACTGCTTAACACGCCAAATAAAATGGCATTAATTTCCGTAATTTCCATTGTCATCGTGGTGTGTGCGCGCCAGCTAATTTTTGTTTAGACGATCTCTAACGGTTGAAATTTATGGCCATGAGACTGGATGGGCTTCCAGAAAAACAAAAGCAACATACTGTGTCGCAAATAAGACAAGCGAAACTTTATGGTATTTTCACCGTTTCCTACTTCATTCTACTCATCTTGCGTAACTGCTGCAGCAGACCGCAATGTACGATTTTGTTTAACTCGATTAAAATAATATAAACAGGACACCTGTAAATATAACTGCGCTTCGTGCATAGTGTTGATTCTTCCGCCAACAAAGAAATTAACAGTTTTTCTTGAATCGAGCGGAAATCCGTTTAGCGAGTTTTTGAAAAGTAATGCATTCGTTACGTAGGTTGTAGACACTGTACATTTAGTTCAAAACAACTAACTGCTGCCTATATATAACTGTCTTTCAAATCTCAGGCCTCTGAGGCCTATCGATTTGTTATTGCTGACGTTAAATTGAGAGATTCGGACTAGTGAGTTACATGGTTGGAGTGTGTTTAAACTCGTTCAGCAGATTATTATCCAGTCTATAGTCACTACTGAAAACCAATCAACAGCGAAAAGCAAGGACTCAGCGCGTTGCCCCTCGTGTATTTTTATCGACCCTGGAAATTAGATTGTACAGAGAAAGCATGTCAAGCTAGCGGAGCACGGAGCGAGTTGTGTTTGTAGCCCCGGGACGGATGTTACAAATGAAATAGCTTGACTGAAACAAAAGTAGGCACAAAGCCAAAGTCAGCAAAATGTACAAGTGAATGTGACTAACAAAAATATCATTTATTCTAGTTGCTACATGGCTATCCCCCAGAAGGCTAGTAAGTATTACACAAGCCTTCGTTATTCCAGACAGAGAGGGTAAAAATGCAGACATGTCTTTCTGATTGGTCACAGTTACAGGGTGGTACACATTAAGAATAATTACATGAGATAGGGAACGTCAAAGTTCACGGCCTATCGGAAAACTGGCTGCAGCGCTGTTAGTTTTTGTTGTTTAGTCTTCGGTGTGTTTCTTCCCTATCGTAGCGGGCTGCCCAACCCTAAACATTTTTGAGAGAAAAGGGAGATAGGTTTGTCCAGTGCTGTAGGATAGGTAGCTAGAGTTGTCTGTCCACGCACAATGTCCGGATAGTCTGGAAAAGAGAAAACATAGTGAAGTACCCGCACGACTAGCGGAAATGGATCTCACCGTGTCAACGTGTCCGGTCGACTAAATAGTTTCACAGCCGACGACTTTGTGGACTCTGCAATTTTGAATATGACTGCCTTCGTTCCTTTTTCTTCTTTTTGTGTTCCTGTCTAAAGTTGATAGACTCAAGAAAGAAAAGGGTTAGCATACGAATAAACCTGATCCAGAACAACGCCGTTTGGTTTGTGGATCTGGTGACGCATGAGATAACCATAAAGGCATGATAGTCAAAACAACGTTGTTTTTTCTGTTTTTGTACGAATATGCGTGTTATGGAAAAAAACGTTATTTCCAAAAATAAGAAACGTTAGCATCCTCAGCAAAAAGTACGGGCTTGCGTAGTTCCCTACCAAGACGGTTATGTCTAGAGGTAGAGGGAGCAGGAGTTGGGAACGGAACGCTTTATATGGGCACCTGGGGTTCTCGGCGAGGACAATTACTTGTCGACTGAAGTGCGACTGATGTCTCCTCCATGAATGCTGGTTTCAGCCTGTCGACAGAAAC
>LUCH01018396.1:0-15041 GCA_013368495.1 Paragonimus heterotremus
CATGACGTTACCCACAAAGGTCAGCGCGAGGGAAGTACTGGGCAAGACAGTTCAGTTAAAAAATGTCACACTAATTTAAAAAGAGTCTCACTGGATCACTCATTGCAGGACCGGCAGAAACGCTCTCAGCTTGATAGAACAGGGTCACGCATGAAGGCTGACCCCAAACTTCAAGCCAGCGTAAGCGTCCTCATTCCCATTCTTGAGAAAGGACCAGCGTCTCTTAATGGATCAACCCGTGTGGCCACACCCACACCAAAGACGACTGCCCCCATCCCCTTGGATAGCCAATCATCTTTGGTGCTGCACGGTTCTGATCCTGTAGCCCCCAAAGAGGCCACAGAGCACCAGTATTGCTCTGACCCCCGAACCATCAGACCTCCAAAAGTTCCATCTAAACTTGCTTTATCACTAAACTTTACAACCCAGTGAGTCTCCCCAGGTCACCTCCAGCTTCTAGAAAGCCTCACACTTGGTTCATTTTAGCCGCATTTCCCTCTACCGGGCCACGGCCATTTCTTCCTAGGTTCTCTTCTAACCAAAAACCACACCTAAATTTTGGGGGGTGCAAAACTGCAAACCACCCTCCAGTATTTCAAAGAGTGAAGACGGTCCACAAGCCATCAAGCCTGATCAACCATAAACAGAACAAGCATTCCACAGAGACGCTCATATATGCCCAGGCAGGGAAGAAACGGCCGCAACCCTCCAAGAGGGCTCAGGAAACTCTGACGCCGTCTACATACTCCATCTTCCCATTAGGACTGCTTTCTCAAGCTCTTCCTCGCGCTCTTCAGTTTCTTTTTGCACCCAGTCAAACGAGGATGTAGCCCTCAGGTGCTTGTACACTAACTGTCTGAGTCTTTTAAGCAAGCTACCTGAAATCAGATAGTTGATGTACGACTCTTGTCCACATATTCTTGTTTTAACAGAAACCTGGCTTTCCACAAATATCAGTGATAACGAACTGCATGTTCCTGAATACTCACTGTATCGAACAGATTCCTCCAGTGGACGCATGAGAGGTTGTGTTATTTTTCTGAGCTAGGATATGCCAGTACCAACTCTCATGGGGGAATTTACCTCCCCAGATAAGTGTGACGAGCTCTGGTTTCAACTGCAACTTCGTAGTCGTGTCGGTGTTACTTATCGATCGCCGTCGTGCGGCGCATCTGACGACGAAGCCACTGTTGCCGTCATAGATTATCTCTTCTATACACAGCGTCTCCCCTATCTTCGCATTATGGGTGACTTCAACGCTGCTCCTCATGAGGACTCTGACTGTAGATTTTCGAAATCTTTAGCAATGTTTACCCATGAAAAGCCTGGACACGGCATGTCGAGCAACCCACACGGTACCGTCCAGGACAGACAGCTTCTTCACTTGATCTTGTTATTACAGATGAAGCTCACCTGGTGGATAGAGTGGTCGTCAACCCACGCTGGCACATTGTGATCACATGTTACTTGCTTTTGACTTAATCTGTGACTGACTCCTAAATGCTGTAGCAAAGACTTCACTCGGAAACTTCCAGAAAGCTAACTTTGGCACACTGAAGACATTCTTAAGTACACTCACACTCGTGTCCAATTCAGTGAACACCAACTATCTTTCTTTTAAAGACGCCACCCAGGAAGCAGAAGAGGCACTTGTTCCTCGTAAAATGTAGAAGCCCTTATCTCGCTCGACGCTTCCACGGAACATACGTCGTCTTCTTGGTTCACCTTCTTGTCTATTCTCTGGGCAGAAACTAACGGGCAAGCCGGAGGATCTAGAAGCCTTTTGCTCTGTACTAAACAGATGCAAACGGAAAATCCGCCAACATACCAAACAGGCACAGGCAAGAATCCTACCGGTAGTTCGGGAGAATAAAAATTTCCTTTTCAAGTACATGCGTCGCTAGAGAAAAACTAAGACCTCCGCGCTTTCTCTGCGGCTTCCCGACAGAGTAACTCCTCTTCCAACCCTCAGGTGGTTGCTGAGATTTTCAGAGATTTCTATTCAGCAGTCTAAACTGTGGTTCCAAAAAGCTGGCATCCGATTCTCCCTAGGAGAATTGTCCAATGTCCACTCCTAAAAGCTGAACTCTCTCTGTTTGGCGTTCGGGATCTCCTACTTGAGGTTAACCCTCATAGTGCAATGTGATCGGAGGGGATCAATCCTCGGATCCCGAAGGAAGCGGCCGATGGTTTAGCGATGTCCCTCCATAGTCTGTTTAAACAGACACTTCGGGCCAGCACTCTTCCGGAGGCATGGAAAGAGGCCATTCTCACACCTATATTTAAGACGGGAGATCGTCATTCCACTGCGAGTTATCGGCCGGTCAACCTCGCCAGCATCCCATGCAAGGTAATGGAGCGCGTTTTAAAACGCACCATCCTTAAGCATTTCTTCTTGAATAATCATTTCTGGTTTACTCAGCACGGCTTTTTTCCCGACCGGTCATGCATAACCAATAAGTTTACCCTCATGGATAGCCTGACAGATGCCAATGGCAATGACCATATCTCGGATGCCATCTTTTTCGACTTTGCTAAGGCATTTGATCGTGTATTAAACGGTCCTCTTGTACATAAGCTAGAAACCTATTGTATCCAAGGAGAGGTTCTTCGCTGGATTACATCCTTTCTCGATAACAGAACTTTTAAGGTAAAAACCGGATCGGGCCTTTTTTCTCCTTCTCCGACTCCGCTGGATTTTCTCAAGGATCCGTACTCAGTCCGTTGTTATTTCTAAAATACATCAGCGACCTCCCCGGCTTTACTTCTAGTAGTACCCACCTTTGTGCCGATGAGTTAAAAATCTGGAAGGATTTAGATCCCAATGCATTGCAGATTGACCTCGACCGTATTGAGGGCTGATCGGAAGACTGGAGTCTCCCTCTTAACGACAGTAAGTGTGCACATATGTCGCTTGGAGGAGACTTGGGGAACCTATTCGTGATACATGGTCACAAAGTGTAACGGATATTACGAAAGTTGACCTTAATAAGGACCTGGGGATTTGGCTGTCGACTAGTTTATCCTTTTCTAATCACCAGCAGATGGCCTTGGAATGATAAAAAATGCCTTTCCCCGAATAGGCAGGCATGCTTTTCAATCGCCCTGCGGAGCCTACATAAGACCGTTGCTTGAGTACGCAAATCAAGTCGTGTACACCGGCCTGAAGAAGGACATACTTGCCATCGAGCGCGCCCAGCCGATAGCCACCAATATGGTCACTGACTTGCAGTATTTCTCTTACGAGTTTCGAAATTCTCGATCATCATCCACTCGAATTTCGAAGACTACGCGGCGACTTAATCCTCATGCACTTTTTCCTCAACACAGGACTCGTGCACCGGTTCTCTACTATAGCAGTTGATAACAGTCGAAGGGGTCACAACAAGCAGCTCTGTAAGCTCCGATCCCGGGTCTTCTTTAGGAAACAGTTCTTCTTTCACGGCGTTATCAGCCACTGGAACGACCTTCTATTGGAGATTGTTAGAGGTTCTTCTAGGGACCGCTTGAAAGTGTTATTAGATTCTCACCTACTCAAGAAGTTGCTGGATTAGTACTTTATTCTGCTTTGCTAGGTTCGTATTTTACTCTGTTCTCGGTATCCTCTGTAAATCCCTAGAGCTGTGCTACACCCTGTTTTCAATGACTGCTTGTTAGGTCAACAGAACATCGCTGACCTCGAAACGGACAAACTGACTGGATCCGGGTGACTTGGGCCTCCAACCTCGAACCCGTGAACAGATCGTTGCAATCACTGAAAATCACTGACATGTGAAAGCAGCAGTCTCTTCAAGGATTCGTAAGAAAGAGCAGTTGGTGAATCGGGAAGTGACAAGTATTCCCCCAAGCTGTATGCCAATTACGATGAGGAAGTGAGCGGCCTTCTTTTCCGCTTTGGGCCCTTTGCTCGTGAGACACCATCGTGAGAAGCTCTGGGGTTGAGCTAAGTTAACCACCCCATTTCTGTATTTCTGAAGTCATCACAATTGTCGTCGCGGCCTACCGTAAACTTCTACAATGGATTCCTGTCTACTTGAAATTTTAACTATTTGTAATTCGAGAGAAATCGAGAACTGTTTAGAACGCTTCCCACGATAATTTATCTCGTTTCACGGCCATTTCGTCGATTTTTCATCGAGCAAACTGGATCAGTGGGATGATTTTTGAGCCACTTCTTCAACTTAGGATAATAAGGATTATGTGTGTCAAAAGTTTAATTCACCCCGAACGGAATCTTGGATTGGGTAATGCAGAAATCACTGGGTTTTTGTCCAATCCTTACCTATTTGTGCCAACTGCTGCGTTTCACCGGTGGACCGTAAATATCTCTGTAGTCTTCGAGGTGAAAATGTTCCCAAGTCACTATGGTTGTAATTTATAACGTCTCATTCAGTGACATTGTAAAACTTTGTTGCCGAAAAATATTTTCGCTTCAACCTTCCGAAGACGTAGGCAAGGAATGTGTGGTAGTTCAGTGGCATAGGGATTAATGGAAAAAACGAAAAGTTGCATTTCATGTTATTTCGGAGAATTAATGGTGGAATATAACAAAGATGGATGTTAGATGCGGAAACATGCCTTTATTGACATTTTGAATGTAATTAATGGGAAAACTTTCTTATAATTTCGACGATCGAACCGTTGCTGGGAAATGAGGACTAGGCTCTTATAAAGCTGCAAACTTAATATACGCTAGTAAACACATCCCATCATGGGATTGCGCACAACAACTGGGCAAGTCTAGTATAATCTTGGTTATGTTCCACATGCATAGCAACTGGTTGCTACCACGGTTGCGAACCTTTCCATGGAAACATGACGTACGCTGGAATGCGGAGGAGGCGACCTGCTGAACGAACGACATCAAGGAGCAATTTCCGCCTGAAAGCTCACAGCAGTTCCGTGCAACTGTTTTAGCTTGCCAGTGAAGCCAAACCGTACTCTATACGGAAGCAAATGGCTACTGCAGCCATTTGACCTAACTTACGAGATAAGCCCAACAATATCTATTCGTAAACACACAACCGCTCTGTCCATTTAATTCCCGTGTGCGTCCTCTTCTTCATCTGTCTGTTCGCGTTCTTCAGCTTATTATTCGTGCGACTGCCGAAGTGGACAACATCGCTTCGCGCGTGAATGGCCCACTTCCGCTTGAAGCACAACCATCAACACGACAAATACGTCAAAAACGTCTTATTAAATCGGCAGACGATATGCACTTCATGTATGAACATACGGTGTGAGGATGCAACTCACGTACAAAGAAGTAACACAACATGACGTCGCAGCCAAACACCACACGGGCTGCCCTCATTCGCACAACCGTCTCATCCATAACAAATGTTTCCACCGCAATGTGATCGCCCATCATTTCCCGAAACATTCCGAACAGTCTATGTAGTAAAACATACTTCTCACTACGAACGTACCCTCACATCATGGGTTGTCCGTGTCCCACACCGTCTGTCACGAGGAACCGATATAACTTCCAGCTCTGAATGCATGAGGAAATGTACAATGACATACTTGTGCCTGTTTGTCCCGTGAGTGGCATCCACATTCACAACATGTGGGGAACGTCGGAATGGTTCAACCTGCGTTCGCTGGGCAGAGTAGATATGCTTATATCTGTTGCCTTCATTCCTCATGGTGCGCACCACACCTATCGCACTAAGCACCAAAAGCACCTCATCAAGGTTCTCTAGTGCTCCGTGACCAAACATACGTACCGAACCCACTTGACATTGCGAGCTTCAACTTGTGGCGGATGTTTCCAACGTCAGCAGTTGTGGTAAACCTTCCGTAAACATCCGCCACACACTGCTTAATATCAGCAGTTGGTGTATTGTGCTGGAACATACTCCCGCATTCGTTCAACTCACTGACGGTTAGTCCACGACTCGTAGGATGGGACTCACATAGCAGACGATTGAGGATGTGGCTGTGCTCTAACTCGAAGGAGCTCACAACCAGACATGCATCTCATCGGAGCATATGAAATCGTGATCTGCAACATGTGTCGCGAGAACTGACATGTTAAAACTAACAACGGTTAACCCACTGTTCACACCGCACAACCCTGCATACACTTCCACACTTTTAGTACTTTGTACAACGATAATAAATCCTCACGGTTTTCAGGAAACCATGTCACTTTACCTTGTCGTGCTTCAAAGCAGGTTTCGACTTACGGATCGTCTCGGGAACGGAAATAATGCTCACTTCATCCATGTATCTCTGAAGGCACTCCTGGAATTGTGAGAATGCGTGAAATTTACGATTTAGTAGCATCGTCTTGAAAGTCGCAATATAATCCATTTCCTGCAACTAAACAATAAACAACCGGAAATGAAATTAAAAACAAACCACAAAACTGAGAAATAAATTAAAAATAACCCCAGCATCCTTGTGTTCACATTGCCACACGCAATCAACCACAACATCAGCTTTACTGATTTCCGGAAAGCAATTGCGATAAGGTCATTTTCAATTTACGGTCAGTTAAGACAAGCAGATGTGAGTCCATGGCGCAGATTTCGACGCCTCCAATTTTTCCCTCAGGTACCATGGGGAGGCGATACGCTTTCACACCCGGGAGAAATGTTATGAACGGCTGAATAATACGCTCAATGGCATCGAAGCGGAATTTTCTCATAGGGTGGGCTGAAAATCTGAAGTGGAAATTGGCACAAGTTCAACAGAATTTCCCACCTCACTCCGGATGCAATCATCAAGAAACCTTCAATAACTCGAACAATGGCAATGCGGACATTGAAGGCCCCATGTACGTTGTCAAGAAATGAATATGCCTTCATTTAAAACGTTGCGTTGCTTTTACAGCTGCTTTGGCGTGTTGTCTATCTGAAATACCGTACACGCTTGAGGCTGCAGCTGAAATAAGACTCAGTGGACCTCATAGTCTATGACCGAGAAACCGCACACGCCTTATGGTTTAAGCACCCATAAGGCTGCCGCTGAAATACGACTCGGTGGACCCCATTGCCCGTGACCCAACGTACACCATTGAAAAAGAATTGAAAATTAAGTAGTGGGTGGCCCTGAAGAGGGCCGTGGGTTCGTTCTTGTTTGTCCTGGAAAGGACAATTTTCTGTGGAGTTGAGGAATTCACCTGGGTTGCTCAATCGTCTTGCAGTCTACTCAGACGTAGTCGGCGTTGGATTGGCGGTAGCTGGCACACGAGTGATGGTACCAACGTGCCCACTGACAGCACTGGGCCCAAATGACGTTGTCCTCGTCCAGGTCCACTGGATCCTCCTGTTGGCAGCAAATCTGGCAAACGTCGTTGTTCACGGGTTGCAAGGCCATTTTCCTTACAATATGCTCCTTCACCTTCGTTTTAAACCGTCTTAAACCACTTTTTGTAACACGCCTAAAACATGTTGTCTCTAGGGGATCGCCTACAACTACAGTCTGTGGCAAACTGTCGTCAGTAACTCGACTTCCAAGCGCGGTCTTCCTACGCCCTGTGGAAACATTGGAGACGCCGGCTTTTGAAAGGGCAGGTGTACTTTTTTTCGTTCATCCGACCGGCACACCAACTTGCTGGTTGACGGGATCGGGGGGGTGCATTCTGTTATGGTTTAGTGTTTGGTAAATGCTACAGGGAGGGATACTCGAATTAGCGATCAAACATTTCCTAGCCCGTTTTGGTTGTGGCTCTTCCGTTGGATCGGAGAAGCCGTCGTATCAGTTATCGAGTGATCGACTTTTTTATTCGGCCACAATTGATCGAACGACTCCCTACTACTTATTTGCACAATATCTCATCCAGGGAGTGAACAGTGCGACATAAAGTCCGGATGTTTTGATAATAACTCGTTTATCCCACGAAGTGTAGATACGTGCTTATTATTGTTTTCCTCACCCATACAACCCAACTTAACAGCCACGTCTTGGCATACGTTCTCTGTATTTCTAATCCTATCCAACCGCGAATGTGCTACAGGGATGGGCATGCGTACTATGGGTTCAGACAACTCAGTGTTGGAAACATCAGTGGGGACGGTGTCAGATAGCACCCACCTACACCTCCGTTAATATTCCCATCGGTTTGTTGGTAGTCCGGAGAACTGTCGCCATATGGCTACATGGCATCAGCCACTGGTGAAAGGAACAACAATCACAGCTAACCTTTCCCGTAATAACTACGCGAAACATTCGTTGTTTGGTACATCAAACATTCTATACCCCTTTTTCATAAGCTACCTCTTTAATTTTACTACTATCATGGTGCTTAATGAAGACACCTCTGGCATACTGAGATAACGGTTCCAGAAAGCGTGACAGGTGTCCATACCCCACAGGAGGTTCAAACAATTTCATACGTTCTACGCCAGCCGCACGCAGGCGATCAGCATACATACTCCTAGAACGCTCAGCAATGTGTCTAAACAGCTCATACACTGTCGAACGTTCACACACTGCACTTTTACTATGCTCATTCTCGTTCTCCACTCTATTAGTTGTATAATTACCATAGAGATTAGTTCTCGTCAACAAGTGAGATGGCCATACAGATTTACAGACTAGCCACGTTTTACTGAGGAAATCAAAAGCTTCCTTGCATACAGACTTCACGACCTGCAGTGACCTGTTAAACTGCGATACGTTTCCACTGAATACCATTTTACGTGTCCATTGGTAGATGCTGTTTCTCTGGAATGTATCCAAGCGCCGAGGGACATCATTCATCAAGTGAAACCGGCAAAATACGAGGGCACACCTTGGGTACACCTCACGGACAGCTCTCTACTGCGCTGATGAACGACCAATGACGAAGGTTTGGACGACAGACGTGCATGGCAACATCTTCACCATACGTTCTAAAACTTTTCGGTAACCGACCGTCGTTTCGTTAAACATTGAGGCTTAAAAACATCACGCCTACACCAGTTACATCTGCCAACATGGCGTGCCACAGTATGAAGCCATCGTAATCAGGCTGGTGCATGGCGTCAGCTAAAATTACGTCGCTGCACTTGGGACACAGTTAGAAAGAGCCTTTGGGGACGAAGAACGCAAACCGCAAGAATTTCTCCTCTATCAAAAATCAATACCGCCCCTCTACTTTCAGTAAGTCCTGCAGCTCAACAAGCCCATTACGAGAATCCAGTTTACCTTGTTTCTTATGTAGGTTGTGTAAGTCGTTCGAATTCATCGTGATCCCCAGCTTGGTTCTAACGACAGACGCCTAGTTCTGGGGGTATATATCAGCCCATCCAACTTGGAAGTCCTGTGAGTGTTCTAATTTTGCCTTCTCAGTACAATATGCACCACAGCGACAGTGCACTACCCGAAAGACCTTGTAACAGTAATCAGCAAATCTGAACTATAATATAATTACACCATAACAATATATTACCGTTTGTCAGCTACAGTCCTACGTGTACAGTGTACGCATTTATACACTACACTTCCGTACGGACTGCCTAACGGCAATTCTATTTCCCGGTGCTTCTTGGCATCCGCCGCAGTTTGAGAACTGTTAATAAAGAAACTACTGCAAGTTTCACGTTGAAATTTGACCATGTCCTCTATGTATTCTCCAAAGTTGAGGTACTTCCCCTTGAATATCCTTCGGAACACGTCTTCGTTGTTTACCACCATGCTGATTCACCGTATGGAAGTGATTTAAATGTAATGGACCATTTAACCACAACGCAGGGGCTATGAAGGTCGGTTCCATGAAATACACGGTTTTTCTTATATCATTTGGGAAATTCATTAGTATCATTTTAACAAAACTTTCCCAAACGATTGCTTCACAAGAGTTTGTACCTCATTTATGTATGGAAGGACGCAGACTCTCGGTACCAAGCTATTAAAACGATTTTTTTAGGAAAATAATTTTCCCGAGCACGACAGCTCAGAAACACACGGTCTATGACTAGCATTCATGAGTAGCGGTACTTTTTGGATAGCCATACCAGCGCCATTGTTACCTGATTGGTCGAACTTGTCTTTGCCTTTTGACTATGTCTCTCCTGTGCACAACCCTGTTACCGTTATTGGTTTTGGGGTTTATTCCTAAGTTTTCGCTGAGGTATGGTGAAGTTTTTATTAATATTTTCAACAGTGCTAATATTACCAATGTAACATACTTTAATCTGACCGATTGTTTAGCGTTCTTTGCGCTGAAAGTCGAAGTCGTAAATACAAAATCTCAGGGGGCGATCGCTTTACCACCTACTCACGAGTTGGATATGACCAAGAGCAAATGTGGAATAGGATCTAGCGTTATGGCTGTCTCCTACTCAAACGTTCAAGATATAAAGCGATTGGATTTGAGGTATATCCCTACTTCTGAATAATTTTTAGCATTGAATTTTCGCTTAATTATCAACATTGGATTGTGAATACTGCAAATATAACCACAGAATGCATAAGCAACTCCACAGTATGCATCGGAGTTACTAATGGCCAGCTCGATTTGAGCTGGTTGACGGCTGTTGATGGAATGAGCTTCAAATGCACTAGCCCGCCGTTAGTTACGTTGGTGTCGTCCACTGTTAACCCTCTGCCCCTCGCTTTGCGTTTCACCTGGCTACAGGTATGTATATATTATTTGTTTGTTTTTACATCTGTTTAACAGTGACTTTAGTTCGTGTCGTTATTTTCTGCTGCTATCATTTGACGGACTTTTGTATTGAGGCCACTCACACTTAGGGGTTCAGTGGGTGGTGGACGGAAGTAGAAAGCTGCGGTTTTTGATGGTTCCACTTCTCCCGGTAGATCTCCGTGCCGGAGGGTTATTTGCACGCTGCAGCTTTTCTTGATTGTATCGAAGGACTAAAATGGGGAATAACTAAATACACGCCCACTGTTATTATGCACACAATTCTATAGCTGGGTGAATATGACTAATTAGGTATGGGCTATTTGACAGACGAACTTACGTGGCTGTGCGCAGGAGAGTATGTTGGAGCACGGACTATGTGTTATAGCAGCGATCCGGAGGAATTTTGATCACGGTCATTTTTGTGGCACTCACTGTATGTTCTGGCAGAGAGTTCCAGGCTTTGCAGACCCGAACCGAGAAGAAACTGCTCCCTAGCTCAAGTCTGCTCTGAGTGAGGTAATATACGGAGAAGTGAGCATGGATCTGCACAGACGGTTAGGGGTCCTCAAAATCACGAACGCCAATACTAGGTCACCTCTCTGTCTGCGGTATTCCAGAGGGATAAGATTTAGCCCATGAAGCCGTTCAATGTAAGGTCTTGCACTCAGCCCGCGAACTGCTTTCGTCGCGCGCCTCTGAGCGGTTTCCAAAATTAGTTTGTCTTTCTGTACGTGAGGAGACCAAACAAGGACACCTTGCTAGGGGTGAGTATGAATAAAGTTGTTGTACGGGTTATTGAAAAATGGTCGCTCGAATTTTCCAAACGTACGCTTCAGAAGTGCTAATACGCCATTGGCTTTCTTGGTGATCGCCTCAGTATTGGGAGAACTCGAAAGATTGTGTGTCACAACGGTGCCAAGGTCTTTTTCTCTGTTTGTGACTTGGAGCGGTACTCCGCCGGGGGAGTAAGGGAAATTGTGCTTGTCTGATATGCATAACTTTGCACTTGTTGGTATTGAACTCGATGGAGTTTAGTTTAGACCGTTTGTAAAGGGTACCAATATCAACCTGCAGGGCGCTCGCGTCAGAGCTATTACTCACAATATGACGGATTTTGTCATCATCAGCAAACAGCAGCAATGGAGACGATATTTCAAATAGTAGATCGTTGATGAAGATAGGGAAAAGTAGTTACCTCATGATGGAGCACTGCGGGACTCAGCTAGGACAGAGTCTAGTGGGGGATACGGAGGAACCCACCCGCACACGATAGGAACGGTTTGATAAATAAGATTCGAGCCAGCGGAGAAGGTTACCCCTGACACCACAACGTTGAAGTTTGCTGAGTAAAACAGAATGATTCACTCGGTCAAAAGCCTTGGCAAAGTTAAGGTAATTAGCATCAACCCCCTCTCCTCTGTCGGCAGCAGTCGTGCACTGATCTACAGTTAACAGCAGACTTGTAGTACATGAGCGGCCGCGTAGGAAGCCGTGTTGCTAGTTGCAAAAGAGAGCTTGTGTTAAAGGATGCCTAGATAGTGAATCGTGGACTAGCGTTTCAAAGACCTTGGACACAAAAGATAGAAGGGCAGTCGGGTGATAGTTGGAAGGCTGATTGCGTTATCCACCTTTGAAAATGGGGGTGATGTTCGCCGATTTACAGCTTACGAGAACCGTTCCTGCAGCACTTGATAGTGCAAACAGGATGCTTAGCGGGACAGCCAACTGTGCGGCAGCATGTACAGGGACTAAAGGAGGTATACAGTCTGGCCTAAGAGATGTAAGTTTAATCCCCCGCGATTTCATTAGCACTGTATCCACTGTAGTATCTACTGTGGAGATTCCTCCGGATGTGTTAACGCTTTCTGTCACGGGGCAGTTAGGCACACCGTTAGTAAACACAGTGCTGTAGAAGTCACCCAAAACTTCAGAAACTTCACCCCCCCGAGCCAGTAAGCCCTTGCGGGCCGGCTAGTTAGGGCACCAGCTTTGGCTTTACGGGCTTTTGAGACAAATTTATACAAACTTTTAGGATCACTGACGAAGCGCTGAGTTAAATGTCGCTGGAAATCTAGTCGATCTTCCCTGATTAGTTTGGTGCATCGGTTTCGAAGTTACGCATAAAGATGGCGATCATCTAGTTCTCCTGACATTTTAGACCGAGCCCATGCTAGCTGTTTAACCTGGATCATTTTTAACGTTCGGGACCACAATTGTTGTTGTCGTTTCCGGCGAATTGTAGAGTGGAATGGTATTAAGCAATCCATGGCTTCGCGAATGATATTAGTCTAATGGTCATATCTTTCATCAACAGACAATGATTAGTTAAACTGATCCCACATGGCATTAGCTAAGTATGCGTTGAGTGCAACCACCCTAATTCTTCGGAAGTTCCTTCTTGGAACGTTTGTTTTGGTGGTAAGCCCAGCACTACAAATGAATTCGAAGGTTATTACAGTGTGATAGCTTAAGCCGAGCTGGGCGTCCTGTGTTACGTTGTCTACCATTAGTTCCTCATTAGTGAAGACGTAATCTAGACGAGGAGGTGCATGGCCTTCGCACCATCTTGTACAATCGGTCACATGTTCCCTAATGCCGGCAGCTGCAGTTACGGCTAGAAATTTTGCGGGAATTGCATCAACGGGGCCTTTGTACGGATATGATTGGAAGTCAGTTTGTGGCGGGTTAAAGTCTTCCATCATTAGAGTATGGGAGTATCCTAAGGAGGGGATGCAGTTGAGTCCGGACAGAATTGCCTCGTCGCGGTCAGAGCAAGGGCAGGGAGGCCGATAGATTACACTAGCTAATACTCTGTCGGAGTTGGATAGTGCAGTGGAACACCAGACGGATTCAGGAATAGTAGTGAGTATTGGGTGAGACAGGGGAGTAACCAGGAGGAAGTTGCGGACATAATGGGCAACACCGCCTCCCCTGCCCATTGTTCTATCATTCCGAAAGAGGAGCATATCTGCTATATCACGCTTAGGATCAAGATGATTTGGTGAGGGCTATGATTAATTAATCCCGACAATAAAGAAGACTCGATTATTCAGTCGTTGAGAAACTGCTGTAAATCGTTCCACACAAATCATTGTGTTCACCCCAGCTTGCTTCGAATTTTTTCATCCAAGTGTAATGTGAACGCTTCTACGGGCGTTGATTCCACCTACCGTCATTAATTGTTCAGTTCAGTTCAGTTCTGTCCAGTTCACTTTAGATCACACGATTTGTGGCTAGTAGTCGGTTGATGTTCAATTTCTTGAACCAGCCAGCTCCGACGATCTCACCATGCTGTGACAAACGGAGAAGGAAAACTACCCTTCAGTACCGCTTTGACACCTTCGATGGTATGCAGAACACGCGGGTTATTATGAAATGAGCGGAGGGAATATCCCTAATCAGGTCTTCATCAGGATTGCGCAAACTATCTTTTGGGTGCCAGAGGTTTGAATGATGGAGGGGAATGGTATTAGAATCACCTTCAGCAATCATGATATGCTCTGATTAATGGACAGGATGGAAGCCAGTGGTGGTGCCACCATGGTCTGTTCCAGGCTTCCGGATGTCACGACATAAACTTTCTAGCTACGAGAACATAACGACACCCATAGAGGGACAAATAATCAAATAAAAAATTACTAGGCAAGTCTACGGCCGATATTGAAGAACTGAGTATGTTGGAACCAGTCCATCAGGATGACACCCAGTCAGTACTCTGTCGAACGCCGACCGACAATGTAAACCGAAACTCAGCGATTTGACCCTTGTCGGTTGATATCGACCATCAAAAATAATGTACAAATAAACACATCAAGCTAGCAGAGGGCGAAGCGAGCGGCATTTTTAAGCACCTGAACGGATAGTACCAAATTAGTAGCCTGACTAAAACAAAAGTATGCAAAAGTGTACAGTGGAATGCGACTATCAAAAATATCAATTATAATCGCCACAGGTAGCATAACAAAAATGCGCACAGAGGAAAAAAGGTAGAGCTGCCTTCACTTTAAGTTAATCCTGGTCACTCCATTATCACTCCAGGTCCGGAAACACTGCCAGCCGACGTGCATCCAGTTTGCGCTTGAAGTCAGTTATCGTGGTGGCCAAAATCACTTTGAAAAGTAATTTGTCCCAGCTGTCCACAACTCTAAAAAATATTGGCCGGGATTTAAGTCCTAGCTCTCTTCTTCACAACTTTTAATTCGTGTTTCCTGGGTGTTGAATCTTCGATACGAGTAAACAGCCGTTTTGCTGTCTTGAACAATCCACTCAGGATCTTAAAAAATTCCATTAGATCCCCTTTTTTGCCTTCTTCCTATGGAGAAGAGATTAAAACACGAGCTTTTCTAATCTTTCATGAAATTGAGCAGACCGTGATCTATGAAGTGTAGTTTCATTTGTCTGAACTTGTTGGTCTGTCACAACGAGACTGGACCTTGACGCGGTGTGACGGCTTGCGCATCTC
>LUCH01018397.1:0-14881 GCA_013368495.1 Paragonimus heterotremus
ATACACAGTTAGAATTGATGGTGAGCTATCCGGACCATCCAGTGCCTCAACTGGTGTACCACAAAACCCATACTAGGTCCCCCATTATTTTTAGTCTACGTTAACGACCTCTCAGGTGCAGGTTATTCTCCCATTGTGATGTGAGCTGAAGACGCGAAGCTTTGGCACGTTTTGTACAGCGTTGAAGAAGCAGAAGATTTCTTTGGTGATCAGTGATCGTGCGGCTTCTTTAAAGATCCCGGCTGTAACAGTGTTTCCTCGCTTGTCTGTCCCGTACGTGTGATTTTGTGTACGTCTGCCATAGGAGGCCTGATACGAACTCAGTCCCACTTCATTCAGGCGTGCAATTAATTGCGTGCAGCGCACATTTATTTTTTCCTAGCGACTGGTCCAGTGTTTCATTCTTTAAGGCAGCCTGACCTAGGCCTCTTCGAGCAATAGTTAAAGCACTCGAAGGTTCAAAGCACACCCCGCATGATGCGCCTTTGAGTGCCGCCGAATGGGCTGGAGCCCACTATGCGCTTCTTTTCTTTCTTTTGTTGGTTGCCGCGGTTGGTCACAGACCGGGCTGAAGCGAACTGTATACCACCTTTCTAAACATTGCTGGAAATGTACGGTTTGTTTCCGGTCCCAATCCAGCAAACATATGGCCGACTCCCAGGCATTGGCCAACATCTGGCCAACGGTCGGCCACACAATAGGCGAATCAGACGAGACTAATAACTGGCAACAATCACGCTCCTCGTGGTATTCGAACGAGTTGTTGAAAACTTCTAACAAACTGTCACATTCATAACTTTTAATCCCAGTGCGTTCATGACCACCACTATTTAGTGCAGGTCTGCTACAATCCATGCCTTCTGTAAACGCGCATCAACAGTCGCTTGTTTCGTGCAGGGTGAGCGCGGCTGCGTTGTATCGACTGCGATCCTTGGTCACTCACAGGTTTACTGAAAGCCTCGTGAATGCGATAAATACGTTTCATTATATCCATTTTCCTATTCCGGCCCTAGTAACGGTGGTTTAATTACGTCTATTGCAGGTGATCCGTACGGATTGTTTTTATTAGCGTTCATTATAGAAAACAGTGACGTCTAACGATGGCGTAGTTGATGGACTACTAACAGGCGCATAAAACGTGGGAGAGATAGGTTAAGCCTTCTGGACGAGGAGTATGCACCATGCTGGGTTAGGTGGGACACCATACAACCGACATCTGTACAGCCTGCAGGTGAGGTATTGTCTAACTTTTCCGTGTTACAATGCAGAAGTATCGCATAAACCTACAGCAATTGGTTGAGATGTTGCAGCTGCTTCTTCCAACCCGACATTTATCACTGCATCAGGTGTTGTGGAAAATTCCACCTCTAATGGCAGGTGCTCCTTCGGAGAAATAACTTCTGCCACAGTCAGTCAATCACCTGCAATATCCATATTTTACGTGCCATACAGTAGTTCGAAATCTTCTCCAAATCGGTCACATCTACCGATTTGAAACTACTTTTGACTTCATTAAAACCCTTTGTTCCTGATTTGTCGCTTGATCCGCGCACACTCTTCAGAACTCCTCGTAGTGTACGTGAAACAGTGCTTACCAGTGGATGTTATGAAACATTGGGATGCCGACGTGTCTACAGAGCGTCCACCAACGTCAACGTTTTTCCAGTCGTGACCATGTTAAATGGAAGGAAATATAAATGGAGTACCCTTGTTAGGTTATCCCGCATCGTACATCCTTTCGTGAGCACCCCATTTGTAATCGTCACGTACTGCGGTCGTGAGCGTCCTGATCCCGGTAATGATTGCTCGAAGCGTTTTGTGTCCGAGATGTTTCAACTACGCGGTGGTGACGTGACGCTGGATGATATTCATTTAACCCATCATGTGGGCATTTGATGTCATTTGTGACACCCTAGCCCGCAGCTACGTCAAACAAAAGAAGAGTCACAATGATTACTACGGTTGTGATAGATATATACAAAAGGTGTTTAGTTTAGTTCGAGGAGGATGAAGTTTCCTTCAAAGTCATCCAGAATTCACTTTGATACGCAATTTCGAGAAAAACGTCGTCCGCACCACCACATCAAAAACACAGTGTTACATCTACTCTCGTTGAATATGGTCGCTGATTTCCCACTTGACCCGATGCATCTTGTTTTCCTTGGTGTAGTGAAAAAGCTAACCCACATTTCGCACTTCTCAGAAAAATGCTTAGGCTTGTGTCTTTCCAGCAGTATGCAGTGGGCTGTCGATTGCAAACTAGAGACGTCCGTTTCACACCTACCCATAGATATGCGATACGTTTACCAATTTCGAACGTTTCAGAGCCAATAAAGGTCGTTTTCTTATCACCTTTGGCCTCCATCATCACGCGTTCATTCCTATCACATCCCCTGTATTAGAACTTCTTAAATCTGTTTCCTTCCGTTTGCATTTTCTACCACCCCAATATGTGTCATTCTTTAATTGACCGTGCCCGATTTTTACTTGTTAAATTTGTTGACCAGTTTCCCTACCGGTATGGGGACAACCAGCTGGTCTATAATGTGCATTGTCTCACTAAGTTGTGTGATGATGTTCAGCGGTCCGAAGAGCTGCAAAATTTTTGTCCTTCTATTTTGAAAGTTTCATGAACAATATCCTACTTCTGGCTAAAGGAACGTCGGAGCCGGTTACACTAGCGCACAATCGAGTGTCTGAATACTCCATGCTCACTCATGTAGAGGGCACTAATGCCTCGGTTAAACTGAAGCGTGACATGTTCTTTATGCACCTCAGTAGCCATATTTTTTGCCGGTCCCCGGATAATCGTGTTTTGAAAAACAAAAAACCTTGCCGTATTCATGTAAAGCGGAACGTTGTTTCATTATGTAACCCCTTCGAATGTCTGCATGATTTTTTCTCTCATGCTTTCTCTTCATCCGATCAGTGTATTTTTCGGGCCTCGGCCATAACCACCATTATTAAGTTGATGTTGCCGTTCTGTACCACGTGTGAATGCGTCCTAATCCCCGATGCTGAGGAGTTGGTCATCATTCCCCTCTGACACACGTTTCCAGTGAGGTTTATGTTCCATGTTACTCCTATTCACTGATAACTTTCACTCGTCGCTGATTTTTGGAACTCCTACGTGATCAAATGAATAATACGGTGTTGAAATCATAGATGCATCATATCATTGAGTTCCTGAAGACAAACGACGTCGCAGTTATCAACCAGGCGTGACTGTTGGGGGACGAATGTTTTGCTTGGTTGACAGTGGAGCGGTCGAAGACAGTGGAATTTTTTATTATCCCTTACACTGCCACCTGTGGGTAAATTTGAGCTGCTTCAAGTCCAGCGAGTTCCATCACGGCGTTTTATTGCTGTCGAAGATAACTATCAGGAAGCTCGAGAACATGAACGAAGGGCAGAGCGTGGATCAGAGCTCACCTCTACGGATGCCGCCTACACTGCGCTGCCAGCTTGTAAAAAGAGAAACAAGTGAGTCCTTTCGAGTCTTACCAGTTTACAGATGCAAACGCCTGCTATCGTCCTTTGAGAGCGGCGTTTCACAGTAGGTATTTTCTTCGAGGATGCATGTGAGCAAACTGTTCGCGCATTTCTCAATGAAACAAATGAACATTGTGAACGGGTTGACCGCATTTCTGTTCCACTTCATGTTGCTTCAACACCATGTTACCTGCAGGTTTGGATCAATCAGGAAAAGAGTTAGTAGGATATCGTTAGATGTGATGCTCACTTTTTCAGAAACATCCCTCCAGTTCGTTTCCCGTCCACGTCGCACACGTCCTGTGAATCCTCCAATCAGGAACTGAATCACCATGTAAAGCGATTAACGCATTGCTTCCATAACCAGGTGATGCCCTGCAGGGGGGCCGTTACGACGATGGATAATAATCATAATATTTATTTCTCAACGCATTTGTGAGACGCACGCTAGGGGGTGCGCGGTCATGAGAGATAATTACATGCGGTACAAAGCAGCAGATGGACATAAAATAAGACAACAATGAGACCTGGTCACAACTGAAGACGTAATCAGAGGGAAAATAGTCACAGTTACAACGTTGGATTTACACATAAGAAAAGAAGATAGTTTGTCTGTTCCACAAGTTTAGTCCAAAAAGTGAGATGTTTCAAATATTTTCAGTGTTATAAAATTCACTTTCGTGTAATTGACGCCATTTGAGTTTTCGACCGTGTAAGTTGTGTGCATGACTTACTGGGCCTGTGGCTCATGCTTGTCCGTTTTTGTTTCCATTCCAGATTTCCGTTTGTCTTTCGCCCTTCAGAGAAACGCTGTTCCTCGGTGCCTCCACTCATGTGAAAAGCTCCGGTCTAAGGGATATATCAACTTTCCACTCATGCTCGAGTGAATGTCGCAAAGGTTTGACTCCACGACAGGAAGTGCTGGAAGAGTGTCATCATGGTAGGATGACTGAGTGGGACATGGGGAGAGAGGCCAGGTGGTGGTGGTTGAAGTACCGGAGGGTGCATTAAAAAAGGACTGGGTTGGAGGGACTTTGTGCTAGTTACATAATCAGGTGGTGATGTACTTGGAGGAGAACATACGTTAGGAATGTGGTTTCTAGTATCACTCTTGCTGTGGATAGAAGGATAGGGTATTTTCGAGCTACTGGGTAATGCATGGAAAGTGGAAAACTTATTATAGTTTTGGATTGGCCTGAATACAGCAGAAGATAAATTGTTCATTTTCATCTGCGAAACATTGTCCCTTAAAATGTGTTTCTCAGAACCAGGTATGTAGCGTTTATGGGATACCGCCGATTTACCCTTATGTTGCAAATCTCGAACATTGTTTTCTAATGGGCACCGTACAGGTTTTAGTGCTGGTTTGGAGACCTGTTCAGGCGTTTCTGGCCTGCGGTTGGCATGTACGGTCATTCCAGATAATGCAGGGAACCGCCTACTGTAAGAAGGGGATGGACATGCTTGTCCAACCTCCTCTTTGTTCCCGAACTTTTGGATAGTGCCACTAACGCTGTGGAGAACTTTAGGCACCTTAGGTCCAGGACTCATTCCAGTCAGCGTCTCGGTTGGCGGAGGGAATCGTCCGTGAATATGAGAGGTGTTTTTATCGCTAACCTTGGGTTTTACTGGAGATATTTGACCGCGCCTAATGTCAACGGAGCTGAATGTGGTTTGTTTTTCAGTATTCTTCTGGACGGACATGGTAACGGTGTTGCCAGTTACGACTTGTTGATCTATGGAAGTCGTGGAACAGTCTAGATCCACGGTCAAGTCAATGAGGTTATTAGTTTTATTACTCGAGTTCTTTTTTACTTGTGAAATATTTGCTCGCAATATTTCCCGTTGGAGCGATGTCTTGTCACCGACCACTTCTATCGACTTAAAATTTGTGGCACGTATAATTTGGTCTTACCTTTTGACGAACTCATTTGCTACGTTCGTTTGTGAACTTTAATAACGGTGGACAGCATTTTTGCTGTACCTTTTTGCGAAGTCTTAGAAAATGACAGTCCTGGTCTTCCATCCCACTAGCCTCGAGTAAGACATTTGTCACTGACAGCAAAGGTATTCTGTCAGGCATGCTAAACACAACCACCTTACTTGCACAGCGCATCAGCTCGTGCAGTTCAGTAGCTATCGTGTCAATGAACGTTCCAGCAGCTACGAAATCTTTATGGCTAGAAGTAATAGACTCTGGATGGGTGCTAATTGGGGCATCTAGAATGCGAACTATCGGATTCAGCCGGTGCAAAATGTTGGTAAGCTCTTCATACTTACCGTGTATTTTCGCCATTTCAGCCTCTAGGTCCGCTATTTTTTAACCTGATCCGCGAATACATCGGTAATGGGAACTGAACAGATCTGTGTGTTGTTCCTTCGTTGTATGGGGCTAACATTTACCGTCGAAATTACCGCTTTAGCAGCTGATTTTGGCTCCTTAGCGATGGCAGTAATGGAACAGGTGTTTACCGTGGTGCCTAAGGGCTTCAAGTCTCTCATTGTTGTTACCACGCCCTTTTTGCACATAGTTGATCGCTTGGTAACTGACAATTTTTGGACACTAGCTGACTTGGTGGGCCTTATGGTAAAGTATTCTTTTTAATAAATAGTGATGGGAACTTTTGAAAGCAATCAATGGTAACAGAAGGGGACAAATAGCAAGCTAATGTTAGCAGGTACTTGATATAAATTAAAAATATACTTGCACGCAATAATAACTAGTCTTTCTCGAAACACACGCTTCAAATCAGTTTTTGTGCGTGATACGCTCGGTTGTTTGTTTGCAAAGTGTAGGCGCCTTGATATATGTTTTAATAGAGACGTGGCTACTCTTTGTGACTAGGCCCCCTACCCCCTTCCTTTTTTTCTTCTCTCTTCTTAAGCAGGGTTTGTTTCTTTGTCCTCTTGGTTATGTGGCAGTTAAACAACAGTGTGAAGTACTGATGTATTGCCGTCTATGATGAGGATGGTGATGAAGAACACTCAACAACATTTGGTCGCATTTAAAGAAGGGCCGCAGTAACCAGCTTCCTTAGAGCAGACGGCTAGATAAGATAATTATAACACCATATTTACAGACCAGGTTGTTATCAAGACTTCATTTTGAGAAAACAGTAGCCGAATGCGTGCGCAGAGTCTGCGCTTTCGTTTTCGGCAACGAATTCAGCGGTGAGGTTGATTGGTATGAACAGAAAGGCTCGATTGATAGGTACCCTCTCGAACGAAGTCATCATTTGAAAGCATCATTCATATTATCTAAAATTTCTGTAGCTGCTTTACGTGATGAGTACGATTTTCCCCCAAAGCTGGAAGGGAATATACACCATTCTATCAAACGGTTGCTCCAGGGAGCGAATGAGCGGAATCGAGATCGTACTGAGTCCAGAGTGATGGAGGGAACGATTGCAATGGTAATGTATGGTTTCATTTTGTAATGTCCTCGTACTAGATTGCTACCAACAGTGAGTCTGAACAGCACACAGTAGACCTGGATGAATGAGGAGGAATGAGCTTCAGTTATTCAAAGGAATGTACAAAATATTTTTTCCCGTTCCGTAAATTCTTCATTTTACGTTCGTTGGGATGCAGTGATGACAAGCGTGTGTCCACCTGTCAACGCGGCTCGCATGGAAACTAGAAAAGATCGATCTGTTGAGATGCAGGTTTGAGTGTATGCTCAGTGAGTTGTATTATACGTAGGGGTTTCAGTCGTGATGCTCAGATGATCAAGCGAGATGGAAAAGAATGAAATTGATTGTACCATGTCGTTTTAGCCAATGCCCGCATCGTATTATCCAATAAACGGTGGGCTACCAAATTTCTTCGTTCGCCGACCACCTGCCTGGTCAAATGGTAGTCGGGTCGACTCCAGTATGTGGTGCGGTCCAACTCAAGTCCGACTAGTAACCAGACACGGTCCAACTCCGGGGAAACTCCGCTTTGTTTGCTGGGCACTGCGTTTCCTTGGTTCGATGCTTGTTGGAACCACGTTTGGATGGCTTTTCAGGAAAACGTCTTGAATTGTTGGTGAACGAGGGTCTAGAGCATACCCACTTGTCCACTACACTTCTACGGAGACCAGGATGCCTTGTGTCTTTGGTCCATGAAAAAGAGATAGTAAATTAACAAGTCTATGTACAAGACTATGCACATTTGTCATCACAGCATAAGAACACATCGTATCCGTGTCGCTAGTCTGATCACTTTCCACCAGGTGCACGATTTAGGTAGCGTTGTTACATCAGACCTCCTCCGTAGTGATGAAATTATACTGCTGGTAAAGAAAACCGGTGTGGCGACTCTAAATGGTTATTACTTACTATGTTAGAGCTACGATTGACATTTGCGATTCTTTGTCTCCAACTTTTGTATGTGCTCAGACATGTGTTTGAACGGGTATATATACCGACAAGTACTAGGCGCACTCGAACGTACGACCTGTAACAGCAACGACGTCAGTAAAACTGCGCACCCAACAACTTGAGTCTTTTTCAATCTCCCTTCCAGGTTTTGCGGCGGCCACTTATCTGGACCAAGCGCAGGAAGAGGCAACGGAAGATAACAATGATTAATCGTAAGACGTTCGTTTTGTCAACATATAGACACCTCTTTTTTCACCATGCTGTTATGCTTCGGTTTTGCATGTGTTGCTGAATAAACGCTCCCTGAGAATTCGTATACTTACTTGGGTGGTTATGAATACGGCTTCAACCCCACCAGTTCCGTGACTAACCTTCGTACTATCCGTTTCAGCACGCGGAAATTCCGTCCACTGCACAGAGTTACTATTGCTCACGTGATTCTTCCAACTGTGGACAATCACAGACTCCGCTACGTGCTCGTTTGTAATCCTGCTCGGTTACCGTTTCGCCTTGTTATTCGTTCGTTCTCGCGTTGACCCTGCAAGTCGGTAATAGATCGCTTGTTTCCTTGTTGCGTCATTCTCAGCTGGTCGTCTTCGGTTTACTTGATCCTACAAATTAATGAACCAGTTTAAGTCGCATATAATATTGTGCATTTTAGTTCCTTATTCTCCCCCTCATATTACGCCTCCATTACGTATAGTGTACGAGTATATATTCATTTAAATGTCTTATCTCGTTCGTATCCAGCCAATCGTTAAGAACTTTAAGGAGACTAAGTCTGAGTTTTCGTCTCCCGTATCACTGAGTACTTTAGTTGTTTAGGATTCCGGAGATCTTAATTCAAAGATGTGGTTTGCCTTGTTGGAAATAGAGTTCAGCAACCGGCGTAAAACAGGCGATGCAGACTAGTTCCCACAACGTAAACCACACTTTTCCAGATATATACTGATCCTTGTTAGCTATGACTTACTAGGCTCAGCAACTGATTGCTATCAGTCGGCTAAGCAAACGATTCTTAGATAAACACAGCCGTCCGACAAAATGTGCCTGGAACGACTGTTCCGACGGTTACGGTTAGAGGGACAGGAGGCAATCGGTTTTCCTCCGAGAACTGCAACATGCAGTATGTAAGTCATAGGTGCCCGAGCCATAATTGTGGATGCAATAACTCTCTGTAGATACACAAGGGCTATCATCCGTATTACCATCACGTCCGTTAGGTGATTTAGCTGCTTGAGCGGATGCAATACACGATCGTTTTGAAGTCACGAAGCCGTCACCATCAGTTAGGCGGGTAGTTGCCTGCAACAGTCTGGAGGACAATTTTTAACTACAAGAGATGTCAAAATGGTGATTCTACACAAGGGCACTTGAATGTCATGAACACAACCCTTTAGAACCAAAGGCCGAAGTAGCTCAGCTGAGACGTGAGCCGGCGGATCTTCGTGTCAGCATTCGGCGTATTAGGTCACCGTCAAAAATTCCTCCGACGCGCACCCGATCAACACCTGGATTAAAACAGGCGATCTTTGTTGGTACCATGAGACGTACGGTGATAGCGCTAAACGATGCTTATCACCATGTAGCCGTAGTAGTAACAGACGTTTAAACTAACATGGCGGTGTGTTTTAGCGACGACAGTCACGGGCCAGACAAACAACAGTAGCCTTTTCTTTCTAAACGATTTGACCCCTAAAATGCGTTTCCAAATCGATGCTGTAGCGGAGGTTGATGTTGTTCTGCATTCGGCAACGGATGCGCTGTCAGAATCTGACACTACACTCAGAGCAGCAAACGGTACGCCCGTTAGAACTTTCGGCCGTCGACCGTTGAGTCATACTTTTGGTTTTCGACGCGATTTTCGTTGGGTTTTTATGGTAGCTGATATATATTTCCCTACTACTGGGATCGATTTCCTCAGACATTTCGATTTGCTGGTCGATGCACGTAGATTGCGCCTGACTGATACTTTGATAGGACTCAATGTTGGGGGTGAGCCGTCGCATACCGCTGTGATTAGTCCAGTGATAGCCAATCCCACAGTTTGCGGGCCTTATGAGAAACTTATACCTGAATTCCCTTAACTGGTCCGCCCCGCAAGCGAACTACCGGCAGTTACAGCCGACGTTGCGCATCACAATGTCACACGGGGGCTGTCAGTTGGCGGGCATCTACGCCGCTTAGCTCCGGATAAGCTGAAAATTGCCTGGGCCAAATCTGAGCATATGTTTCAACCTGACATTATCAGCCCGTCTAATAGTCTACGGGTTTCCCCTTTGCATATACCACCTAAAAGGGTAGATAACGACTGGCGTCCATGTGGGGACTATTGAGCACTGAACAACACGACCACTCCCGATAGGTATCCAATTTCTCACGTTCGGGACTTGGCGGCAAACCTATCAGGAATGCAAATATTCACCAAAGTTGAACTAGTGCGTGTCTATAGCCAGACTACTGTAGCCCCCGAAGACATGTCATAGACAACTGTCATAACACCGTTCGGACTTTTCGATTATTACGTGTGCCCGTTGGTTTAATCAACGCTGTTCAGACATTCCAATGTCATACTCACGGCGTGTGTCGTGGACTGGACGGTGCTTATCCGTACTTAAATAATATCTTGCTGGCTATCTGTCCACGGGAAGAACATTTTTCGAGTTCGTGTTCATTATTCTCCCGTTTGTTGCATCACGGAATGATCATAGACTTAGTTAAATGCTCGTCTGGGATGCCCAGCGTAACATTCCTAGGTCACAGTATATCCATGAGCGGGATGCAACATTTACTCGACAAATTGCAAGCAATAATGGATTATCCGGAGCTCACATCGTTCAAACAACTTCTCTGTTTCGATGGTTCAGTGAATTTCTATCGCCTTCAACCCTAATTGTGCACCTTTAATGCAGCCGTTCACCGACCTGCTCAGAGGTAAGGTTCGCTCATTTTTGCTTACAATGGCCGCACAAACGCTTTCATTGACTTACAAACCGCCATCGCTAACAAAGCATTGCTGTCACGTAATCATCCGTCCTTTCCTTTAGCGTTAACTGTAAATGCATCAGACGTTGCCGTAGGAACAATACTGCAACAGCAACTAGGTTACGACTGGTGCCTATTAGCATTTTTCTCTTAATGTTCACCAACAACTGAGTCTCGGCATAATGCCTTCGGAGAGGAACAGTTGGTGGTATATCTCGGCATCCACCATTTTCGACATGTCCTTGAAGGCAGGGACTCCATCGCCTTCACAGACCATAAGCAGCTGACGTACGCCCTACAATCGACAACCGGCAAATACTCCCTTAGAGATACCCGACATCCGGATTATATTGCTCAGTTCACTGAAGACATCCATCACATTTCAGGTGTTGTGAACCCAGCCGCCGATGCTCTTCCGCACATCAATGCTACAACGAGCACGGCAGACAGTTCAGTTGATCTAGCAGCGATCGCAGCCGCACGGGGCAACGATCCGGAGATACAACTTCGTCAATCCAGTTCCCTTAGGCTAGACAGCGTTCCCATGAATTCATCCGAAGGAGTGATTATTTCTGACACTTCACAAGACATCAATCGCCCGTTTATCACATCAGTCTCACCCAAGCATACGTTCAACAGTCAAAATGATAGCCGAGCGCCTTGTCTGGCGCAAAGTCAATCGCGATTCCCACACGTGAACCGAAGGCGTGTATACGTCTGAGAAGCTGAAGGTTACCAAAGCCGAATTCGCTGAAATACCGCGAATTGGAATTATCCGTCCCTCAAACAGCCCGTGGTCATCACCTTTACACATGTTCCCCAAGAAGACTGCAGGGGACTGGAGACCATGCAGTGACTATCGCGTGCTGAACTATGCTACTGTGCCGGATCGCTATCCCATTCCACACATTCATGATATCTCCATCGGCTTATCTAGAAAAACGATGTTTTCCAAAATAGACCTAGTCAAAGCATATCACCAGATTTTTGTGGCTAATAACGACGTCGCTGAAACAGCGACTACTACCCCATTTGGCTCATTTGAATTTGTTCGTATGCCCTTTAACCTCAGGAACGCCGCACAAACATTTCAGCGATTCATCGACCAAGTTCTACGTGGACTTGACTTTGTGTTCGTCTACACTGATGACGTACTAGTCACCAGCAGTAATACCCAAAAGCATATGCCTCACTTGAAGTTTGTATTCGAACGTTTAAGTGACTACGGTGTCACCGTCAATACAACCTAATGCGTCTCCGGTGCTTTTGCCATTGACTTTCTTTGTCATCGCATCGATAGAGATGGCGTCAAACCGCTAACAGAGAAAGCCAACGCAATTTCGGATTATCCTCTGCCTCAGTCTATCAGAAGCCTCCGTCGATTTTTGGGGATTGTCAGTTACTATTGTCGCTCTGTCCCCAATTGCTCTGACATGCTCAAACCATTGACTGAAGTTCGTCTTCACTGCAGAAGCCACCGCCGCTTTCAATTCCGTCAAGCAGGCTCTGGCAAACGCCACATCCCTCAGCTATATGAGTACTGATGAACATGCACGGTTAGTTCTAAAGACCGACGCATCCCTCTTTGCTGTCGGCGTGATCTTGCAGGGAGTCATCGGGAATGAAATCCGACCGCTATCCTTTTTCTCCCGGAAGCTACAGCCTGCCCAAACGTGGTATAGCACCTTCGACAGAGAATTGCTAGCTATGTACTTTGACGTGAGGCATTTCCGATATTCGTTGGAAGGACTTCAGTTTATCATCCTTACTGACCACAAACCGCTAACACATTTTCTCAACATATCTTCAGACAGATACTCCTCGAGAGGAACCCACCACTTGGACTTTCTCTCCCAGTTCACGAAGGGCATCACAACAACATGGTCGCAGACGCTTTATCTCGCGCACACATTCATCACTTATCAACATTTCCCATCGATTTAGAAGACATAGCGGCGGCACAACAAAACAATAGGGTCAACTGCGCTCTCACAAGTCTTTGAAATTCGTTTGACTACCACACCTGCACTGCGACTCCAAAATACATTGTGACATCTCGACCGGTAAACCTCGACCTTATATCCCCTCTAATCACCCGTGAAATATTTTCAGCCGTTTGCATTATGTCTCCCAACCTGGCATCCCGTTCACCGTCAAGCTAATCACTGACCGTTTTGTCTGGCCAAACATGCGCAAGGACATACGTAAATGGGTCGAACATTGTTTATCCTGTCAGCGAAGTAAGGTACACCGCCATACCCTCGCCACACCTGGCACTTTCAGTGTATCTGACGCCCGCTTCAGACACGTCCATATTGACATTGTAAGTCCACTTCCACATTCAGGCCGCTTTACGCACTTGTTGGCGTGAATTGACCGTTTCACACGCTGGCTGCAAGCAACGCCCGTACGTGACATCTCAGCCAAAAACACCGCATGGACATTTGTGGAAACTTGGGTATCCTCCCTCGGCATACCTGCCTCTATCACTACTGACCGCGGTTCCCAGTTCGCATCCACACTGTTTCGCGACCTGCAGCACTTACTCGGCTGTGAACACTTCGGAACAACTGTCTATTACCCAGCATCAAACGGCTTAGTGGAACGTCTCCATCGTCAACTGAAAGCCACCATCCTTGCTACGACATCTGGTTCAAACTGGTCGGAAAACTTACCACTCATTTTGTTTGGACATCGGCTGTACTCGTCTATGGCAGTACTTTACGCCTGCCAGGTGAAATGTTTACGAATTCTAGAACCACTGGTGAAATAGACCCAACGTCACATGTCGCACGTCTAAAACTAGACATGAGCAGGTTAAGCTAACCCCAACGAGGACCGCCCCGAGGCAAACTCAAGTACACGAAGACTTGCGCATTTGCCCCTTCGCGTTTATCAGGGCTGACGCACGAAAGAAGTCCCCGCAGCCACCCTATGACGGCCCGTTCAGAGTACCTGAACGCAAAGACAAGTACATCATTATTAACCGTAACGGCACTCGCGACTCGGTAAGCGTCGGCAGCTTGAAAGTGACCTATGTGGGCCCTTCAGACTTACCTCCTCCTCCTCCTCTGGCTGTGACCACCTCTTCCTCTCATCCAGGTTACCCGAGCCACTCCATTTCACAAGTCCCACAAACACTAAGATTCCACTACACCCGCTGAGGACGTGCAATTCTTTCATACCTCTCCACCAAAGGATAGCACACACCTCCTGTCCGTTTTGCAGAGTACACGTTCACACTAGTGGCTATTCCAACTTGATTCAGTTGAGCTATGAATAACGTCTCAGAATGACGAAACAAAACGGGCGCATACAACAGCATGGTCCGAGTCCAGGTGGTTGTTCCAGAAGGCAAGACAGTTCTTAACAGAGTGACGCCACCTGTAACTGACTGATATATGATCCAACTGTATCCACCGCCGAGAAGCACGCGTAGGTCTCTGAGTAACAGTGCTCCCTCCTGTGTTGGATTGCGATGTTCGGAATATAGGGGCTGTGTGATGCGCACAGATGCAGCAGCCTATCGCTATTGTCTGTGTGTTGTGCGCGGACATCAAACATACTTCCCAGCCGCTTCTTAACCGGAAAAAGACGAACACGATGAGCATTCAAATCGCTCGTTAGTATGATGATGTCTGAGTGTTTAGATTGGCTCACAAGGACAACGAGGGTGTGATAGAAGACATCCTTGGTAGCATCCGAACAGCTGTCCGTTGGAGCGTACGCCTATATAATAATAATATATATTTTCTCAATGCATTTGCTAAACACACGCTCGGGTGTGCTCGATCATGGCAGATAATTACATGCGGTACAAAGTAACAAATGGATATAAAATAAGACAAACATGAACCCTGTTTTTTATATTCGTTCTAGATTTCCCAATTTTGTCACATACCTCTCATTGTGCTGTGAGTAATAATCGCGCTCTACATTCCACCTCTTGTCTCGCGATGACCGTTAAAAGTGCAGCTGCGGCTTGTCTAAAGAACCTCTGTTGCCAACAACTGTTGTTCAATATTTTTACCAAAGTCGGA